>JAJTUV010001211.1:865000-976571 GCA_021653895.1 Mastomys natalensis | reverse complement strand
GGATGACCCACCATTGGGTGGTTCCTCAGAAATGGTGATCATAGCATATAAGAAATCATGAGTACCCTGTAAGCACCAGAAACTAGTAATTCTCAGGGTCTGCTCAGACCTGCTCAGGTTCCTGCCCTGTTGAGTTGTTCTTACTTCACTTGATAATGAACAGCAATATGGAAGTACAAGCCAAATAAATGCTTCTCTCAACTTGCATTTTCAGTCATGATGTTTCATTTCAGCAATTGAAACCCTAAGATACAAGTCAACCACTTATATGCCATTTGTTAAGACTGTGTCACATGATAACACATAGATGTAGCACAGTGCCAGGAAACATTGTACTCTTGGGAAGTAGCATGGGAAAACACTGTGTTACTTACACCCCAGCAAGGTCTGTGACATATCTACTTTAATTTCTCACTAGTACCTTTTGTGTTCACATTTTAAAAGTATTAAGGTATTATTACCTGTTAAAAACAGAAACAGTAATTTCCTCATCCAAAATTCTGACATCAAATTATTAATCTTTATGATATCATACTTCAGAGACCTAGAATCTAATATGGGGCCACACTACACTGCAAATAACCAAAGCAATCCTAAGGGGAAAAAAACATTGTTGGAGATATGAAAATACTTGACTTCAAATTATACTATGGATATATATTAATACCTAAAAGTAAACCAATAAAGCTGTGTCCAACTAATTTGATGAAGGTTAAAAAATGTACTGTGGATAGAATATTCAACAAATAGTATTGACAATCATGGATACTCTCCAGCAGAAGATTTAAATTTAGACTCATATCTTTTACTTTGTACAAATATAAGTTTACAATGGATCAAAGACCTTAATTTAAAGCCTAAAGTTTCTTCCACCAATGAATATTTCTTTCTATCTAAAGAGTGGCCTAGTTCAGTGGTTTCATTGTACGCTCACCTACAGTGCATGCATCAAATGTTAAGGAAATAAAACTGTCAATCAACAAATGGACTAAAGGTATTCACAGGTAGTTTTTAAACGGAAAAATGAAGGTCAATACCTGTTTTTAAACGTTTGCAACATTCTTAGTTGTCTTAGTTAATTTTCTATTGTTATGGTAAGATACCATTACCAAAACATCTTTTATAAAACATAGCTTCTTTTGGAGGATATAAGTCCATGGGCATCATGGCAGGGAGCATGGCAGCAGGCAGGTAGGCATGGTGCTAGAGCAGTAGCTGAGAGCTCATATCTTGAGAAATAATCATGGAGGGGAGAAAGAGAATGAGAGAAGACAGACAGACACAACACACAGAATTAGAGAGAGAGAGAGAGACAGAGACTTTGAGAAAGAGACAGACCGATAGACAAGACAGACACCAGACACAGAGACTCAAGAGAGGTGGGGGAGGGGTAGAGGGAGAGGGAGATGGAGAGAGATTAGAGGGGTAGAGATGGGGGAATGGTTAAATACTTTTGAAAGCACTTCTCCAGGAATATTATCTCCTTCCTTCAATAAGGGCCAACCGTCTCCTAATATGTCCCAAATAGATCCACCAACTGGGGAGTAAGTATTCAAATATATGAGCCTCTGAGGATCATTATCATTCAAACTATCACACAAGTTATCAGAGATATGCAAATTAAAACTACTTTGAGATATCATCTCACTCTAGACAATAACCAAGAAATCTGACAATTAATAAAGAAAATGTAGGAACAGAGAAAATTTTATTCACTGCTAGTGGGGGTGCAAGTTAATACATCCATTATGAAAAACAGTTTGGAGTTTTCTCAAAAAGAAAGAAAGAACAGAAGGAGAGAAGAGAGAGAGAGAGAGAGAGAGAGAGAGAGAGAGGAGAGAGAGAGAGAGAGAGAAAGGACAAGAAAAGAAAAGAAGACAAAATGGAACTATTATGTGACCCTGCTATACAACCCCTGGGCGTAATCTCAGAGACCTCTAGTCGTATCCAAAGGAAATTCAGTTCTCCAAACTAAAACATGCGGTGCATATCAGAAATTACAGTCTTGGATCATCTCAACTAGAATACAGAAGGTTGCTAAAAGCTATAGCCAGCATTCTCAGAACTGCAAAATGGGTTTCTGTTACCGAAAGGCACCTCCCTTAATGTATCCTATCAATGAATACTATATCAAAGTCCATGATAGTCTCCAGTCTCCTTCAGTCCCTACTCACATTTACTTGCTATGCATTTCAAAGACCCCCCTAGCCTCTTTGACCTCTCACCTCTGCCCAGTCCTAGCTCTCAAGATTTTGCAGCTCACAGACTTCCCTCCTTCCAGATATATGTTTATTCTCTATATAATGGTGAGATATTTCTTTCTTTTTCCCCCTGCTCTATATCTTACATCTCTTACAAGCAGCCCTGGAAATGTGCAACCACACAATTGGTTGGCTTCTTTTTCTTTGTGCTCTTGATTCTTCCAGATGCATCTGGATTTTCCTCTTATCTACAATAAAAAGCTTCCCTGAATCATGGAGCACCATTCCAGTGGTTTCTTTACTGTGCCCAGTACTTACACCTCCTTATCCTACCACAGAAGTATTTGCACCAGTGTTTATTGCAGTCTCGCTTTACAACAGCTAAGAAATGGAGCCAACCTACATTTCCCACAACAATTGATAGATGCTGAAAAATATGGTGATATATAAAAACTAGAATATTGCTCAACTATAAAGAAAAAGGAAATGGAATTTTCAGAAAAAAAGAATTAGAAAACTGTAATATTAAGTGAGATGACTCAATCTGAGAGGTGAAGAGTGAATGTTCCTCACATGTGAATCATATTTTGAAGTGATTATTTGTAAGATGTATAGATGTCAGTATAATGTAATGTTTAGAAAGGAGACAAAGAGAGGTTTGTATTAGCTAGTAAAGAGTATAAGAATGTTGTCAAAAGGATATGTGATCTATGAAAGGAATTAAAAAGTTATTTTTTTCTAGCTTCAAATCTTGTTTTTCATGATAGATAAGAATAAACAGATAAAGTGATTGATAATGAAAGTTTAAAATCCTAAGGAAGTCTGTTGTTTTGATATATTAACTGTATAGAAGTTGACCAGGATACAGAGAGTTTAGGATTAAGCAAGTATTTGAACTGCTTCCTTAAACAGTTATAGGGTGTTTTTATTTGTGAGTTACTTAAAATAAAGCTAACACACACACACACACACACACACACATACATACACACACACACATGTATATATGCATATGTATATACATATATATGAAATAAATATTAATAAAACCTAAAGCAGAATTCTACAAATTATGCTTATATAACAATTTTTCCAGTTTACAGTAGTGATTTTTTTTTTTAGTAGTCTTGGGATCAAAAATGGGTCCTCATGAGTGTTGGCAAAGATTCTGGACTAACTTTTAAAATGTCATTGCTGATTTCTAATTGTAGTGATATCTGAAAGATAGTTTATACATACCTATATGCTGTCAAAAATTAGGTAATGATATGTATCCATACTGATATTATATATCAGCTCATATAACGCACTGATAATACCAAGAAATAATGCTTAAAACTGAAGCACTCAAACTTGTCTACTGAGATAGAACTTAATTTCATCAAAATGAAATATATGATAACTATCTGATTTCATCATATTCCATGTCAACCAAGAATTATTTAAATTAAAATTTAAAATAATATAGTAGGATTACTTCTAAAGATAACTAAATATAATTAGGTTGCTTCTAAATATAACTATCTAAATTATAAATCAACCAATACTTACCTGGTATGCTAGTCAGTAGATAAGTTTTTTTTTAAACATTGGTTAAGTGAATATAAAATATTTAGTGCTGGTACAATTCTTTCTTGAAGATGATTAAAATGATAGTGGCATAGGAAAAAATGCCTACTAAAACAACTCAGGCTGAGAAAGCTGGAAATTATTAACATATTAACATAGAGGCAGAAAACACTAGTCAGGGTCCTATGGAAGAGCGGAAAAATAGTAAAATATACACAAAAAGAAACAAATATTCCTGATGGAGATAAGATGATACAAATACATAAGAGTACTTATATACCCAACTCAAAAAACTCAAACTACTCTATATTACTATAGCCAGTAGAGATCGTTGTCTATAAACTATAGGATTATGCAGAAAAGGATTGAGTTAAGTTTTTGTTAAGTGTTCTGGGTTCTACCTGCTTATTAAAGTCCTTTTTCTGTTATCTTAAAAGACAGACCTTGTGAGAAACTTAACCAAGTAATGATTACCACAACCCTCTTGACAAAGACCATACTTTAGAACTTGTTTGCTAAAATAAGAAGTATTTTGATTAGTACCTGCTTATATTTACCCCTACATTGTCTGTTCCTGCAAACATGATTAACTATGATGGAAAATTCCTTGTTAATTAAGGAGTCAAAAATGTCTCTCAGATGGTTACAAAGATAGGCATGACAACACTGCAATTGGACCTAAGAAGTTGTTACAAACTGGATAATTTCTTAAGACATTAGCCTGTTTCCTTTCTGAATGTAACAGAGAAGAATTCTCTGTCTGGGTACTGGGTTGATTATTTGTTGGTTTGAATTGCTATAACAATCAGATACCATACTTTTGTTTATTGTTTGCAGAGCAAATGATGACACTTGTTACCTAAAATTCCCATTGGATTTTCATTATATATTACTCCTAAAAATATATTCTTCTGCTGCCATTTCCTCATTATCTTCTACCACCTGTTTCCGTGTGAAATATTGCCTGTACTGGACTTTTTCTATACTGCACCATTGCTGTTGCTGTTCTTCAGATAATGTTTTGATAGCTTCTTTCACTAACAGAATATACCACATTCCCTGATTAATTTGCTTCCTTTTTATCTTTCTCTTTGTTTACTCATTTCTTTTTTCCCTGTACACTAGAGCTCAATGGGAAACAGGAACCCCCATTTTTAATTTATAAATGCATTAGTACACAGAAAATATCTAGTAAATAATTGAAGTAGTCAACTAAATCAGAATGCAAAATTTGTTTCAGTTATAACAATTTCAAAGCAAGAGATTAAATGAGAAAAATTAAGGTAACTTTTAAAGTTCAAAATGTATGATCTTTCTTATAGGTTGAAGCTCAGAAGGAAGATGACCATTCATGATTTCTTTCAAAAGTAACTTGAAATAAGTTAAACAAGCTCATCTCAAATATATATGCTTCACAGTAAGGTACATGTGTGTCATTCAATTAAAAAAAAAAAAAAAAAACAGCTGACTATGTGGCAAATTTCTGGTAATCAGATATTTTATTAGATTTAAGTTTTTCTCCCTGAGAAATGCCTGGCTCAAATATACTAGTGAAAAAGTAACTTTGAGTTGAACCAACAAATCCATGAGGTCTTCTAGGCAACAAAAGCCACACCAGTAATTTCAACATGGGACAAAAACCTGCTTCCTCTAGTAGATAATGATGGTAGATTGTGGTTAACAATTGATGAGGCTGAAGATGATCCTAAGGTATGACAATAACCAGAATTGTTGGAAGCAGTTGCCTCCCCCTGACCATGAGCTGAGAATAAGAGAATGAATGACAGAAACATTAATGTGAGATTCTGGCATCTAAGTATTTTTCAAAGAATGTATGTTTGGTTCAGACCCTGTATAAGGGACTGAGAAGCACATTTTACATACCAAAGCAGACATGGCCTCTAGGTTCTCACAACATTCCTCAGTCCCTACCTGAAATACCTGGCTCCAATCCTGAATTTTCCATCCCAGAAACTGGGCTGCCCTTCCTATATAAAGTCCAGATATTTTGGTCTCACTCTCTTCCTTTCCTCTTCTCTTTCTGGCACAAGCCCTCTGTCTCTTGCTCTTCCCACTCCCAACCCCTCTCCAATGGTGACCACCTCTGGCCTCAATCCTTGGGTCTAGTGAACTAAACAGAGAGCAGCTTCCTAGTAAACCTGCCTTTAATAATATCTAATTTGGCTCGAATTGATTTATATCACCACCAGCAGAGATATACCAATCAAATGTTGCCAAAACCCTGACAAAGATGAGTCCCCAGCCAGATGGGCTCTGTGGTCAATGGGATCAATAGGGGACTATAGGAATTGGAAAAGGGCCTCAGGGTTAATGTGTAGGCACTGATGGATATCAAAGGGGTGACAGAGATAACTGAAGGCACCTGCTTTTCAGGAAGAATAAGGCAGGTAAAGCCATCCATCTTTCGCCTGTGTGCTCCTTCTGCCAAAGAATTTGATTTTCTTGCTCTGGATGTTACTGAGGTTTGTAGGAAGATGTCAGGAAAAGGATAGGCTCTGTGGATCTACAGAACATGGGACCTTGGGGATAGGAATAGGGCAAGGGTGGGGTGTCAGTTCCTTTGAGTTTTTGCCTCAGTTTGCTCTGGTTGTCCTTGAATTTTCTCAGTAGACCAGGCTGGCTTCTTATCAGATAGATCAGATCTGCTGCTCTTGACTCCCACCCAGGTGCTGAGATTAAAGTCCTGTGCCAACAAACCTGATTCACTGGACCTACCCGATTCTTTCCTTCCTTCCTTTGCTTCTTTCCATCCTTTCTTCCCTTCTGCCCCTTTTCCTTCATTTCTTGCTTTCTTCCTTCCCTCCTTTTCTCAGGCAGTGTCTCAGTGTTCTATTGCTGTGAAGAGAACCATGACCAGGACAACTTTTGTAAAAGAAAGCATTAATAGCAGCTTGCTTACACTTTGAGAAGTTCAATTCATTGTCATCTGGGCTTGAAGCATGGTGGCAGACAGACTGACATGGGCTGAGCATTCAGAAGTAGCTGAGCATTCTATATTTCGAATCCCCAGGCAGCGGTGAGAGAGAGTCCCTGGGTCTGTCTGGCTTGAGGTTTTGAAACCAGAAAACTGACCAACTGGCACCAACTACCACATTTCCCCTAGCATAGGCACACCTAATCTAAGACCAAGTCACATCTTAAATCCTTCTTGAGGAGTACTGTCCCCAGAGAAATAGGCATTCAGATCTATGAACCTACAAAGGCTATTATTACTCAAACTACCACCTTCTATTCCCTGACACTTGTGGGCTTGTAGCTATATCCTAATGAAGAAATGCATTCAGTGCAACATTTAGAGTTCCCATAGTTGATCACGGACAGTCTCCCTACTGCTTACAAATCAAAAGCCATACTGGGAAATCTAGTTCTGTCAGTTGGCATTGCCAAAGTTCCAGGGAATACTCAGAAGGGGGTACCTGAGAGTCTGAGAGTTGTACACACACACACACACAAACACACACATGCACATACACACACACCACATGCATGTAAACATACATTCAGAAGGAGGTAGTAATGCCACACACCCATGCACCCATGCATGCACTCATCCACCCACCTATCCACTCACACCCACATCTACACACAGAAAGAGAAACAAGGAGGGGGAGAGAGAAATACTATGGTAAATGAAAAACACACAATCTAGGACAAAAAAGCATTGTGTTTGCTGTGTAAAGTTTATAACACACATTAGAGAACAAAGTTAAATGTGGTCTCCAGGTTCAAACCCTCCCAATTTGGTGGTCAGCATCAAGAAAGAACATACACAATTCTTCCTTGATTACCTTTGATTGAATTTAGCCACTCATCCCTCCCCCATTCCTGTGGGTATGGCCTGGCGAGGGCGTGGCAAAAGCCACCTCCAGGAGCTGTGCCTTGGTTGTGATTGGTGGTAGGGTCGGGGGTGGGGTTTCCGGGCTCTATTTAAAGCTAGTCAGTTCCACTATGAGGACCATTTACCACTGATCTCCACTCAAAGAAGGAGGAAGAAGCATGACACCTGGAGCAGACATGCGTGAAACTCAGGTTGAGAAACCTGCCCCTTTGAATATAGAGATGCCCATCCAGTCTCCTTCCAAGAGAACACAGCCCTTAGACCAGAAGGGAGAAGAGAAACAGCCCTTTGAGAGCGGCAGGAACAATGGCAGGAGATCCAAGTCCTCACCCATGGACAAAGGTAGGGTTTACATCTCTGAACTACTGATGGGCTTGGGGAAGGTGAGGAAGGAGGCCAGCTGCACTCTCCGTGGCCTCCCTTCAAAGTATTAAATAAAATGTGTGTGTGTGTGTGTGTGTGTGTGTGTGTGTGTGTGTGTGTGTGTGTTTGTGTGCTCATTTCCAAGGGCTGTGTCGTCCGAGTATCCTTGGGACTGTATTTTGGAGTGTTTGCTGAGGCAGCTTGGGAACATCCAAAGTAGGTCCAATCATGTGTAATCCTTGGCCAAAGAGGGAATGGGGAGTAGGAAAATAGTGGAGGACTGCATGGAGTTTAAGGCATGCTAGGAGCTTGGACTTATGCAGCCTGATCTCAGGGATTCCTGAGAAAGGTTGGGGACCTTCACCAATCACCTTTTCTCCCCGCAGAGAACACCTGTCAAAGTCAGGAGGCTAAGGTCCCTAGGCAGAAGCAATCTGGGCAAAGCTGTGCTGTCCCCTCCTGCGGGCCCCGCAAGAGAAGCAGCAAGCTGGAAGAGAATTGGAGGGCCAGACCATCTCCCTCCAGAGAGAGAAGAAGGGACAAGCCAGGGTCCCCCACAGAAGAGGTAGGTTTGGGTTTGAGGAAGCAGGGCTTCCTCAAGAGCCCTGGGAGTTAAGCAAACCCTGGAGAGGACAGAACTGGTGGTGACTGATGTGCCAGATGGGGCTTCAGGTCCCAAAGGGCTGAGGGGAGAGTGTGGTGGATGTGCCTTGCATTTCCACAGGCTGTGAGAAGTGACCCTCTGGGGAGCGGGTTAGGGCAGTGGTGGCTTCTGAGTGAAATGAAATCAGTGTGCAAAATGATTAAGACCCATGGTCTCCCCACAGATTCCTCACACACACAACTGCATGGAAGGAATCCAAGGCCCCAGCCAAGGTCTCCTGTGAAGAGGACTCTGAAGCGCAGTCACTCTGGAGACAGCCATGGTGCTCCATTCAAGTCTGCCAAGAGGCACAGACAGCCTTCTCCTCCTGAAACCAGCTCATCCTCGATGTTCTCGCCGCTGATGTCCAGAGTCTTCACCAACATGGGTGCCTTGCAGGTGGCCCTGGATGACCTGCATGCCCCCGGAGGTGCTTCCTGCGTGTGCCCTCGAGCAGCAAGGAGCCCACTGTCTCACAGCGCGCCTGGCTCACTTGGCAACTGTCTCATGCAGGAGCCACGCTGCATTGGGCGCTTCACACAGTCAATTCCATCTTGAGTGCGCAGACAGCCTGCCCAGACACACCTGGCCACAAGGCGACTCCTTCACTGCTGACCCTAGATCAGTGCCTGCCTCCTCTTATTTTAGGAAGTCCTAGGCCAGCCGACTGGTGCAGGACCGGGTGACTCCGAATCTCCCAGCCCTTCCCTGGTTCCAAGAAGCATCCTGGCCTGAGCACAGCAGGCCAGAGGCACCAGCGGCCTGGCCTTGAGTCCACAGGAGCATTAAACCATCGGCCACTCTGGAGGAACTCAACCTTAGAGCCCGGGAGTCTCCCCAGGCAATGATAAAGGACCTGACTCTGAAGAAAACCTGGGAAGACTCACTGGGGCACTTGGACTGTTGAAAACTTTCTCTGATGGGGCCCTTCCACCTGCCCTTTAGGAGCTGTGTATCATTTGAGAAACAATTGACTCTTAGAATTCAAGCAGCAAGTGGAGCTTGGATATCCTACAGACACCCTCCTCTCCTTTTGGTCAGGGTCCCTTATGCCAAGCCAGTGTGGAACTTGAACTGCCTTGTGTGGCACAGACCACCACAACACATTGACTTGGTGTTCCTGGGGTCAGGCTCCAGTCCTTGTGCATGCTAGTAGGCCAGCGCCCCAGCTGCACAGCCCTTTCTAGGCATTCGAAAGGCTGTGTTCATTTCCTTGACTTTCAACGGCCATTCTTTCCTTCTGCTGAGCACTCAGATCCCGCTTGGAATCCGGACTTCCCTTCAGGTTAGCAAGCTGGTCCAGGGACTCTTCTCGTTTCCGTGTGTTGATGAACTTACAAGACAGCTCACTGTTCAGTAGACTTACTCTTCCACAGAGCCAATCCATTCAGCACTCCAAATCTATGACTGTGAAGATTTGTATCCATTTTTAATCTCTTTCTCTTGCTTGCATCCTGTCTTGCAATGCTTCATCATGGTTTTCACTGTTTTAATAAAGATTTACTTTCTCTACATGTCCATCATTTGCTGTCAATTCATCTCTCCATAAACTACCTAGGACTATAGACACTATTTGCCTGGGTGGAGTAATTAGAAACAAATCTATTTACTTTTCCTTCTATATTTTGGGGTATGTGTGTGTGTGTGTGTGTGTGTGTGTGTGTGTCTGTATGTGTGTTGTTTGTCTGTATGTGTGTGTGTGTGTGTGTAAGGGGAGCATGATTTGTAGATAGGGGTCACTGCAGACCTTAGAGTCATATCTTTCCATCCTCCATCCTGTTCTCCAGACTGATCTCAGCTAATGTGGCTCAGGTGACATTTTGTTAGTTTGAGTCTTTGTGTCAGTTGGTAGCTCTGGTTGTCCTTGAACTTTCTTCATAGACCAGGCTGTCTTCTTATCTGAAAAATCTGCATGCTCTTGACTCCTATTAAGATCAAAGTGAGCTAAGTCCTGTGCCAAGAAACCTGATCTAATTTACCTACGTTTCTTCCTTCTTTGCTTACTTCTGTCTATCTTTTCTTTTCTTCTCCCCTGTTTTCTTCTTTCCTTGCTTTTGTTTCCCTCTCTCAGGCAATATCTCTGCTAATGTTCTATTTATGTGAACAGAACCCTATATTAAGATGTATTGGTCAGCTGTGTGAAGTCAGTCTACAGATTTTTGTTGGCCTACATTGGTTCTTATTCTATGGTGCAATCTAGGCAGCTTTACATGCTGTCCTCATGCCAATGCAGGTATGATCTTGAACTTAGAAATCAGCATGGCTCTATCTACTGAATGATTAAATTTCTGTACCACCATGCCTGGACTTATGTTTTTCTTTATCTGGAACTTGCCCTATTCAGGATGGCCTTTAACTCAGAGAGCTGCTTGGCTTTGTCTCCTTGGATTGAAAGTGTGTAGCACCATGCTTGGGCTTAAGCTTTTCATTGCCACTGTTCTTCAAGATCTGGAACAAAAGCTGTGTCTTCTAGTCTCAACATATGGATCGAAAGTGTACCTTCCTTTTTGGTTTATAGTTTATTCCATATTAAAGTCCAAATTATTCCTTGTTCAAACAATAAGTACAAGCAATAAATTTATCTCAGGGTAGGGGGAATCTTTCCTGAGATCACCATCTCCTTAATCTCTTTATCTCCTTGAACACAGGATTTAGCTTCATTTCACTTCCTGGTTTCCCTTTATTATTACTTCAACCATACATTTTGTATTTTTTCTTTTTATGCTTATGCTTGATCACAATGCTTTCCATGAGACTAAACCAGAAAACAAAGTCTCTGCTGGGTGTTTTTGAGACTTCCTTTGACAATGCAATTAATATAAATCTCTTTACCTTAGCTTCATGTAGACTCTTTTGAAGAGAAACATCAGTCATGCTCTTCATCAAAATACCACAAAAATAGTCTCTATGACACGCACTGAATTTCCTCTCTGCTGAAACCTGTTGGGGCAGATCCGTAGTGTTCAAATCACACTCAGCAACAAAGTCTTCTATATTCCTACTAGGATAGCCCATTGAGACCCATTTAAAGATTTCCACTGCTTTCCAAATTCAAAGTCCCCAAATCCAAAATTTTTCCCATTTTTCCAAACAAAATCATTATCACTCCTAACACAGCAGTACCCTTGTCCCTGGTACCATCTTTTGTCTTAGTTAAGGTTTTACTGCTCTTAATAGACATCATTACCAAGGCAACTCTTATAAGGATGTCTAATTGGGGCTGGCTTACAGATTCAAAGGTTCAGCCCATTATCATCAAGGTGAGAGCATGGCAGCATCCAGACAGGCATGGTGCAGGAGTAGCTGAGAGTTCTACTGAGGCCAATAGGCTAGTCCACACCTACTCTAACAAGGCTATATCTTCTAATATTGCCACTCTCTAGTCCTAGAATATTGAAACCATCACATATATTTAGGTGGGAATCAGGCCAGAGTAGGCAACAAACAAAATCTTTGTGAATTAATTAATTCCCATAAATAGAACTTAAAATAATATTGAAAACTGCTAATAACTCAAGTTAAAAATTTACAAAAAATAAAAAATCTTGAGAATATTTCCAAGAAGAATCCATTCAAATATTAGAGAAACCTAATTGGTCAAAGAACACAAATTTAGTTATAGGCAGCAACTAGTTCAACACAGTTACAAAAGCTGTGGGTGTAGCCTGTCATGGGCGTGGCAGAAATTCCCTAAAGAGCTCTGCCTGGGTTTATTCAAACCAGGGACCATTGAGTCAGTTCTGGCATTACCCAGTGGAGGTCTTATGTCCCCAGCAATGAATTGTGACTACCTCTGTTGGGAGTTTGACAGCCTCTAAAGATTTTGCTAATAAGGGGGCCATTGACAATGGGCATGCCCTTGCTGGTGAGAAAACCCCTTTCCTTCCAGGGGGCAGAGTAGGTATGAGCTGTTAGAAAAGCATACATAGAGTCTGTATAAATGTTAGGCCATTGGTTTGGGCCTATTTGGAATGCCCTAGTCAAGGCAACTAAATCAGCCTTTTGTGAAGAGGTCCCCACTGCCTCAACTATTTCAACTGATCACAGCTTAAGTTGCCTGAATCCCTGATCTGTCTGTGAGAGAACTCCCATCTACAAAGAGGGTGAGTTGGGAGTCTGGGAGAGGTTGATCTAGAAGATCAGGCTGGGAGTGAGTGCTGTGCCTCTACAACCACCTGGGCAGGAGTGAGAGAATCCAGAGAATGGGACAGGGAGGAGGGTTGCAGGGTTGAGGGCTAGAGGTTAAGTAATTTGAGGGTTCTCTAGAAACAACAGATGAAAGGCTTAGATTCATGAGGGCCCAAGGAGGGAAAGAAAGGAATGACTCAGAAGGTCAGAGAGGTGATGGGTGGAGTAATTGTGATGGTCTGGAACAGTGTGATCTTGAGAGATTCCCATATAAGTTCTGCTGCTTCTGCTAGGGCTCTCAAAATGGCTGCCATCCACATATGGTAGGGTCTAGCTTTTCAAGATAAAAAAGCTATGGCCTGGTGGGAGGGCCCAACAAGTTGAGCTAAAAAGACCTGTGACCATCTCCATCCCCTCCTCTATAAAGAGATGATAGGGGTGATAGAGTCTGGGAGGGCCATGGCTGGGCCAGTAAGAGATAATCCTGTAGTAAAGAGAAGTGATAGTGGACCTAGGCCGACTGGGTAAGTAGTCTATCTGAATGCCTCGTAAAGTGGCACCAAATAGGTTATTTCTCCGCCACACATGAAATGAACCAATTTGAACTAGATTAGCTTATAAAGGCAGATTTATTGGGAAGCTGCTCTCCAGTGAGTTTACTGACCCCAAGAATTGAGGCCAGGGCATCGCCATAGGTGTGGGCATAAAAGAAGAAAGAGAGAAAAGGTGTGCACTTAGAGAGAGGAGAGGAGGAACAGTAAGAGGAAGGAGGGAGAAGGGGAGGGGGGAGAGAGAGAGAGAGAGGGGGAGGAGGGTCTGGGTTATATAAAGAGGATCCTGTGAGGGAAGGGGAAAGTAGGGACAGAGGGATGCTGGGAGAACTTGGAGGCCAGGCCTCCTTTGGTCTATAAAATATGCACATCAGTCCCTTGTCGGGGTCTGAAACCAAACACTATTCACTGACTATTTCGTACAACTCTTAAACCATTCATTCATCACCATTTAACATTCATCCAGGAAGAGGCCGTTCCCATTTTCTTTCGCTATTCATACCACTTCCCTCTGTTTGATATTGACTGAAACTAACAACTATATTGGGTTAGTGTTATTATCACTGTAACCAAATGCCTGGTAGAAAAATATTATGACAGGAAAAATTTATATTAGTTCATGGTATCAGAGGCTTCAGACAAAGACTGTCTCGCTTCAAAAAAATCATGCAGAAGCAAGGAAGCCATCAAGATATCCAGAAAACAGAAAACAAGGAAATAAAGGCATGGGAGAAGATACTTCTAAAGACCTATCACCATTAACTGGCTTCTAATAGCTAGATTTCAGAGCAGTAACACATACTGGAAGCCTAGCATTCAACACATGAAACTTTGAAGAAAATTAACAATTTTTAACCAAAAATACTACAATAGTCAGAAGCAAGGAACAAATGTTCACTGAGTGCGCACACAAAGTAGACCCAAAAATGTGGTCTTGACACTGAGAAGCTATAATGGTTACTACATATTTCCCTCAACACTCTTTAAGGCAGTCTTGATTTTGTTTCAGAGAGACTCATGATTTTTAAAATTTGAGATAATATGTATTTCAAAAAATTCTATGAAAATTAATTGTGTAAAGAAATACAAAGCAAATGCAAAACATTAAGTATGTATTTGTCTACTTTTTGGGTCCTTATGTCATTTTTATTTTCTTTTACTTTCTTATGTATTCTATGTTTACAAAAAGAACAAGTACCTTTAAGACTGCCTAAGTTTTGGATTGCTGGGACAAAATAAGAATGGCTCTACACCAGATTTTATGAATTTATTATATCAAGCTATGACTTTAGGGTCTGTGAGGTATTGAGATAGGATGAGGAAGAAACCCATTCACAGCAGAAAGTGCTGCCTTTGTACTTTTTTTTTTCAATTTATTGCTCTGAACACCCACCTGCACAAGGATGCATTAAAATGAAAGATGGAGATTTCGTGAGTTGAGAGGCATCATGGTCCTCACAGGTGGAAGTAGCATGCCCACCCCAGTGCTGCTCAGAGGGGTAATAGAATCCATTTTCCCCTTTCAAATGAAGGAATCAGAAATTTGTAACTATAGGCATACTGTACTACAAGGTAAGTTTTTTGAACCAGCAAATCAACATTAATATTTAAAGAAGAAATAAAAGCCAGGTCTGTAACAAGCAGGCTTTAAAAGTCATTCTAGAGACAATTTTTACTGACACTTTCATTTTCTTGACCAGTTTTATATACTTTTATTATCAGATGGCTTTCATCAGACACTCAAGAACATCATTTTAAAACTCTTTAAGGAAAAGATAAAAATTTCAGGTACTACTAAATATTTTATCAGTGCTCATTTAAGACATAAACAATAATGATGACATGATCTTGAGTGCAAGGAAACACCACTGCTCTGACAGAAAAGCTGTTCATTATTCACTTGAATAAGAAAGATACCTGATTGTACTGTTCTAAGAAAGCTGACTGGGTTATTGCTGTAGAATGTTTACATCCAAAACATGCTTAGAACTTCCTATCATTGTTTTAGTTGTATAACTAAACACACTACAGTGTAATTTTAAACCCATATTATACTGAAAAAACACTTGGCTAGAACATGTAAAGCCACATGGATGATGGTGTGATCATAGAAAGAAGACTGAAGCCTTGGATAAAATTCCCTGTGCATTTTCTCTTGGTAGGCATTACCTGACCTATAGTCTTTGTCAAGTCACTAAAAGAAGTGTAACTAACAGAGGTAGAATTTAGGCTTGCACCTCAAATGAGCCAATGATTTAAAAAATGTTTTACAGAATTAAAATGGATGTGGAATTGGCACACTCTCCTGAAGACATATTTACATACCTCCCAACATACCTCCCACGGTCCCTCATCCCCTGTGCCTCATGGATAGGGATACAATTAGAAAGAGAACTTTGTAACTCAACAAGCCACGAAACAAGTAGCAACAGTTGATAATATGGTAGAATTCAGCTAGAAATTCCCACAAGGAGATAAGAAACCTTCCAGTTTGCCTAGGAGGTAGTTTTTGGCCAAGTAATTTGATGCTTTAAGAAATGATGCAAGTATAAATCCTATATAGCACTTTCAGGCATCCATAAAATAAGCTGTAACTTCACTTCCTCTCACTATTGGAAACTTGGTGTAACAGCAAAGATCATAGCAGAGTGGGAATGGACGGTAGCAGCCATTTATCTTTATAGGAAGATAAATGACTGCTGAATTGCTCCATGGAAGGCTGGCTTTTCAACAGGCAAACTATGGTACAACTGAGAAATATTTCATTCTTAAGTATAATCCCTAAGCTTTGAGAGTTAGTTTTCCTGAGTAAAGAAGCAAGTGGTTTATGTTAAGCATAGATAGTGGGGCAAATGAGATAAACAAGGTGAAACTCAGTGACAGTTCTCATGGATGAGAAGCAGAAAGTAATTATAGGCAGAGACCAAAGCCTGAATATAAGAAAAGCAGAGACACTCACATTTATCAATTAATAAATGTCAGCTTCTTTTATGATTTTTGTAGGGGAAGTTGGGATTCAAAAACTAATATGTCATACAATATGACAAGCATGACAAGAAATTATTTATTAAAAATCAGAAATTTTCTTACCATAAAGTTAAGTGTTTTCATTTTTCTATGCCATATACCATCTATGTGGCTGTTGATAGAGAAAACACTCACAAAAATGTATTAATGAATATATCAGCATTACAATGAGTAGATGTACTAATGCTAATATTTAGATTCTGTGTAATTTTCATAGAGTTTGAAACTGACATTGTTTTTGCAATCATTATAAAACAGAGGTTGTGAGAATCCTTTCCTAGGGAGATGCAAGTAATGTTTATCTCATCCTTATAAGGTATCAACAACAAACCATAGTAAAATTCACCAGAGTTTACCACAGAGAACCAGAAAATTGATTGGGCTTGCATGAAGGGATGTGTGCAGGACTCAGCGAGGCTTTCCACGGCACAGGCCCAGTTAATACAATAAAGTCCACGAGGGGGTTCTAAGGGCTGGATGCTGTGGGAAGGGCATGGTGGAGATCTGGGTGGCAGGGGGCTTTCCACAACAGCGGTCCCAATAACTCGAGAAAGTCCGGACTTCCAAGGGCTGGAATCTTTGATGACAGCAGGCCCCAATGATATGAGAAGTCCATGGGTTCCAAGAGTTTATTGTTCATGGCATGTGATAGATGGTCTGCACCCCAAGTTAAGCCAGGGGAGAGCTGGCTTAAATAGGGAGGGGGGAAGAGGAGGGCTGGGAAAAGGAATAACTTAATTTAGCTAAGATCCCCCTCCTCCCCCTTAGGTAACTCATGAATATGGAAATCTCTTGAGGCTGAAGCCTGTAGTCACAGCCTCTCTAGCAAAATGTGACTGCAAGGTGCAGATCAAATGGATATCACACCATGTGTCAGGAGCCTGGATTCTGGGAGCACGGCAGAATAGATGCCCATCCGTCACAGGCAATGGACACTTGTTGGGTCTTTGGGCTATTTCCAGCCAGTGCTTCCACCAAAACCAGTCATCCTATCATGGTTCTACACTTGCATATGATTCTCTAAATTATACCAAAAAAAAAAAAAAAAAAAAAAAAGGTGGTCAGGTCTCCAGGCCACACTTTGTTGTTCATACCACACATTCTCTAATTGGAGGAGTGGGAGGTAGGAGAAAGCTTCCTAGTGTTGTTCATCTTAACTTAGCAAGTTTGTAGATGAGTTTTGCAGAAGGGCAATAGAAGAGAACAGGAATGACACTTACTTCAATAGGAAAAGGCTTGGGGAATATATGTACATATAATTGCTAATTTCATACATGGATAATATACACTTAGATTATATCTACCTATTGGGCTAGCTATCAATATCTAACCCAATAAAGATAGGTAATTTTTTTTTTTACTAAGATAATAGGTGATAGGAATAGTTCAGTTCCACAAATGTGTCTGTGTTAAATGTTTATGTAGTCTCCCATAATTACTCTTTAAAATATGAATAAACATCTTTAAAAAAACAAAGGGCAATGTTATGGCCAACATCTAAGAATTTCTACAAAGTGAAAGCCAATATGATATATGAAGATATAGATACTTTATCCATAGCTCAAACATAGGAAATATGAGTGTCTTCCCACAAAAGATATACCTAGTGACTCAGAATTCTGTGTTTTACTCCAATTGATTTAGCCAGTAAAATAAATACAGACAGACAAGAAATTATCCTGAGAACCACATTCTTCTACAAAAAAGACCCAGTGACTGCAGTGGGACTGAACATGACACATTGTCTGAACTAGAAGCCGGTAAAAGAAGCCATAAGACAGCTCTTTAGCATTAGACAGAGCTGGATCCTGGAGCAGTTGTGGTGCTCTATGTACATATGCTACATTAAGAACTGGGGCTAAAACACTAACAGGAACAGAAACTAGTCCCTAGCAATCTCCATGCCTCTATAGGAAAACCACAACAAGACCTACCCTTGCAGTTGCAGTGGTCTGAAGGGAGCAGATACTGCTTAAAAACACATCAGGAGAGGGCACACAGCCCTGGCTGCCTGCAGAGAAGCTTCCTAGATACCTACTAGACTTGTTCTCTCTAAGTCCATGGTGACATATTCAGCATGTTTTTGATGGATTTGTATAACACATTTGTGATGTCCATACTTGCTTCAACACAGGTTTATATAACAGGGCTTATTAAGATAAGAGGAAGGACACCCAGCCATCATTGATAATGTGTTATATAAAACTGCACATCTTGTAAACTCATTTTATTCTAAAAATTACTTATAATGAAACCCTTTAATGGTGTAATATTTAAGAAAAAATAATATTATAAATAAAACAGAGACAATACCTTAAAAGGAGCAATAAAGTCTCTTCAGCAATACCTGATTCCCCATGAGAAGGTGTTGCAAAACTCAGTGGACATCTAAAACACTACTCAACTATGACAAGCTATGTCTCTGAATAAAATGTGTTATTTATATACTATACAATGTAAAAATAATGAACAAATGTCATAGTTGTGGGGAAATTAATAAAACTTCAGAATTGCATTAAATTAAATATAGAATAAAATGTAATCTTCTTAAATGTGACTTGTATGCAAATTAACTCTAGTGTGTTTGTGGCAAGATTACATGATAATTTCATAGCAAGAATTTGTTCCTCCTATATGGGATTCTACACCTCTAATGGAATAAAAAGAAATGAACATTCAGTAAATGTTTATTTTACCTAAGCACTAATGGGGTACTGTTTTTTAAATTCTCATCATATTTTAAGAATAATAAGATACTAATAAAAATTTATGCACCAAATATAACTATGAAAATAATTTATTATATATTAGTATTTTCCAAATAACTTAGAAAAATCAAAACATATAAAGTTTTGTTTAATCAAATATTAAGGATTAGGAAAGTGGTAGACAGGAAACATTACTTTAGTTAGCAAATATAATTCATCCAGTCTTCGATCTGAAGCAGTGACCCTCTAGACTTTTGCTCAAAGATGCACAATAGGCAAGATGTTCATCAAATGATAATCAACATTTTTATTCCAAAAAAATGGAAATATCAGCTATAATGAGATGCCACTCCACACTCACAATAGTGTCTACAATTACATCACAAAACACTGTGCTGGTGAGTTTTGCCAGAAGCTGAAAGTTTCATATATTAGTAAAAATATGTGGTAGAAATGTAACCAGATTACGCACTTGAATCATGCCTAAAGCCCAGTAAATATCAAACCTAAGATGCTATTTTACTTTACAACATCATCCCAGGTGAATATATTGGATAAATGAGATATAAGTCCATACAATACTTGTACACAAATTATTACAGCAGTGTTACTATTCATATACAAAGTGGAATTGTCTCAAATGAATGCTAATTATATATATATAAATATATATATTATAATATATATGCAAAAGACAGTACACATACACACACATTGGATCATTATGTAGCTAGACAACGGATGCATAATTATTAAAACTGCTAAACCAAGCTTGGAAAGACAAGTATTATATGTGGTTTTCAAATTTAATATAGACAGATAAAGTTATGTACATAAATTACAGCACAGCATTGAAGCAAATATGTCTTGGAATGCATGGAACAAAATGCTGAATGTGTAAAACATGGTTGTGTGAAAGTTTTATATATTTCAAAAGTTAGTCTAAATTAAATATATCGGACATAAGATGTCATTCATAATAAATATTAATAAATGCAAGAACCTGCATAGTATAGATTAGTGGTTACCTGAGGCCAAAGATGGAAGAAGGTGTGGAAGATAGACAATAACTGAAAAGTACAAGGTATTTTTGTGGGTGAGGAAATGATTGTAAAGTTAAAGTCTTGTTTATACATTTCTGTGAATCTACTAAATGCCACAACCTACTAAGACTCAAAAATGAATCAAGTAATGTATATTTAGATATAAAAGGATAGAAATATCTGCAAGTAAAACATAAAAATAAAGGGGGAGGCTAGAAATATAGGTGAGCATATTAATTTCACATGACGAAGTTTAAGGGAAAATGTCAGCAAGTAAATAATGCCAATTTCACATTAACACAATAGAATCAAGCCATCATGCAATGTAAGAGGTAACAACATTTATGCTTAACAACTCAGTTTTGAATATTTGAGGAAAACTTAATAGAAATAAAAGATTTAAAAAATATGTTTCTTCTATCAGTATGCACATAAAAAAGAAGTAAATAGAAGAAAGGACTAAGAACTGATTCATCCGTCCATCTCTGTAAACATGTCTTAGTAAAAACTCTGCTAGATGCAGGTGTAGTTATACCTGCATTTAATCCTAGCACCTCAGAGGTCAAGCATGGCAGGAGGTTTGTAATTTCAAGACTAACTCTGGCCACATACCAAGACCCAATCTCAAACAAATCAATTAATCAATCAAACAAACATACAAAATACTCTCTATGGTACAAATCAAACTAACCGCATTCTCTAATAACAGTGAAATAGAATTCAAAATTGGAAATATTTAAGCAACAGCAAAAATAGTATTTTAAAATTATAAATTGTGATAATTATTTCCAAAGGCAATTCTATTTTAAGCTAAAAATTATTTCTAAAATACTATTTCCTTAAAATGAGGTATTAGGACAACAGTTCTCAGCCTGTGGTGTGACCCTTTTGCGAATCAAATTACCCTTTCCAAGGGGTAGCCTAAGACCATCTAAAAACACAGATATTTAAATTACAATTTATAACAGTGGCAAAATTACAGATATGAAATGCAATAAAAATAATTGTAATGTTTGGGGTCACCATGGCACAAAGAACTGTATCATAGGTTGTAACATTAGGAAGTTTGAGAACCATGGTTTTAGGGGATTGAAAGATGTCTTGGTTGTTAAGAGTTTTTGTTTGTTATTCTTCAACAGAACATGAGTTCTGTTACTGGCACACATATTAGGAAGATCACAACCACATGTAACTCCAGTTCCAGGTTTTCCAGGTTTTATAACATTGCTTTCTGGTATCCACATGTGGCATATACTCATATAGACACAAGAACAGGGACACACACACACACACACACAGAGACAGAGACAGAGACAGACAGAGACACAGAGACAGACAGAGACAGAGACAGAGAGGCAGAAATAGAGAGGCAGAGATAGAAAACAGAGAGACAGAAAAAGGGGAGAATAAAAAGAGAAAATGAACAAGAGACATACACGTACTCACCTAAATAAAAAATGAAAGATATCTTAGAAGATCCTATTTAATGGTTCCCACCATATTCTCTCTTTTATAAATTCTATTGCTTAGTCCATACCTCATTAATTTAAGGTTTGTTGCTCATCCATTCCTGTGAATTCCTTATGGACAGAGGGGATGCAATAAAGTTCTTTATTACCACCACATTTAAATATCTTCTTGGATACAGAAAATCCTAAGTAAGTGTTTACTAATTGATTTTATTATATAATTGAGGTTGTGAACTATAAATTAAAGGACAAGAGTTCTTGATTATTATTGGAAAGACTTAATGACTCCCAGCACATTAATTTGCCTCCCTGGATTTTAATATCCTTCATTAAGTGAATTAATATAAAAATGTTACTAAGATTCCTTCTATTCTAGAGCTGGATGAGTGAACTTAATGGAGAAAAACTGCACCATTCCATTTACCAGAAGACACTCCTGCTTATGCAGAAACACTGGCTGCTTTGAGTGTTAGAACCAGAGAGTTATCCCCAATTCCTCATCAATAGCAGAATGTTTTGTGGCATATTATCACTAAACAAGTATTTCCTTAATACCATGCACAGAGTTCCAAGGGGAATATGCATATGTCAAAGTCATGTCTGAGTGGTTTTGCCTTACTGATGACAACATTTCAAGACATATAAACTGTTTTAATTACTCATTAATACACATAAAAAAAGACATTAGTAATATATTTTCACTTGAGGCTGTAATAGTTCACTTTTTAAAACACTTCTTTCTCAAACTGTGATATCTTCATTTCTTTGACATATAGCTCACACACATTTTTAATATTTCTTTACATTTATGTATTGATGAAAATATTCTTTGCTTCTAACTTGCTATAATATATATGCATTTATGGTAATTATGAGATAAATAAAATATAATTTATTTAATACTAATATTATGTTATTAATTATTACATGTCTAATATATAACTATATTGAATTAATTTTAAAATATTGCCTGATTAGAAAAATAGTCAAGAATATATACTAATAGATTAAAATCAAAAGAGAGGATACACATCATTTTTAGATTATTGTTTATGATTCTATTTTTTATACATTGTAGATTATTTGCACAATAATTATATTTGCACACACAAATACTGTTACCTGAATTTATATCAAAGAAACTGTTATGTAACTCATTACTTTTATTTCTTTTAAAGAAATACTAAAAATCTCAGGTAAACATATGTTGTGTGTGTCTGTGTCTGTGTGTTTGTGTGTGTATCCTAGAAACACACATGACTATAGAAATATTTTCAATTACTGACATAAACCCTTGAATTAGTAATAGTTTACATAATGTTTTCCTGTTCTTTCATAGCTAGCTGGCTGTCAGTTAGAAATGGGTTCCTGTCTTCATTTGTGAGAATATGATTGCCCCTCTGTCATTCAATTTCACAAAGCATAAGTAAATCACTTTAACTTCTCTTTCTTTGACAAACTGGAGAATATTCTCCACTTTTAAACGGTCTTACATATTAGAGAAACTACCCAGATAATATCCTGACCCCTATGTCAATTGTGCTATATACCACCATTAAATAATTCTGACAATTAGGATATGGGGTGGCAGTTGCTTTTGGTAAAATTGAAAGACAACGAGATGTTTTGTTTTGTTTTATCATTAAGTGTTCTTTAAATTGTGATCTTGTCCTGGTTAAGAGTCTTCATAGGAAAAATCTTTACATGCTTGTATATAAATACAGAATGATTACTTGTGTTAGTATTTTAGAAATATTCTTTTAAACATTTATTAAATTCCTAATAACAAACACAGAGCCTCACAGATACTATTTCCTGATCTTGAGTCTCATAATGCTTTTTAAAAAATGAATTAATTTATTTATTTACATCCAAATACTGCTTCCCCTTCTGGTCCCTCATTCACAGAGTCCCTCCTCTCATCCTCCCACCTTTTCTCCTCTGAGCCAGTGGGCCCTTCTGGGTATCCTTCCCATCCTGGCACATCAAGTATCTGCCAAATTAGGCACATTCTTTCCCACTGAGGCCAGCCAAGGCAGCCATGAAAACTGACCTGCCTGTCTGGTACATATGTCCCCTTTCATTTTACTAGATAGCATAGAAACAGTTTGAAGAGACATGAAAAAATCATCTTATTCTGATTACTGGAGACAGACATATATGCAGGACAAAAAACAACAACGTCTGTATCTACAGAAACCCTAATGGTATACCAGGGTAAATAAAGAGCTGCAACCAATGCAAAGATCTCACTAGGATGTGTCACTCCTGACTTTCCTCAACCTAGATATTTTTGTGTCACATAAGGAGTAGAAGGCCTGAGAACTGTGGAGGACCTCTTCCCATGTGGATAAGAGATGATAATATACTTCATTATTTGACAATTAATTCTAAGAAATGGCCCTGTGTTGCGGGAAATATTAAAAAAAGAATGGCACCTTTTGCCTGGAGCAGACCCTTAGCTGGTCTGCTCTGTGGAAACACTGGATCCTGAGACATCCTAGAGGGAACCACTACACCCAGAACAGAGGGTAAGACACCTTGCCCACTACCCCATGTCCCAGAGTTACAGCTGGGAGCCAGGGGGGCTTAAGGAACTAGCAGGCACCCAAACCCCGCCCCCTGAAATACCACTTCCCTTCCGCCTGGACCCTGATCCTTATGCCTGGGGCAGACCCTTAGATGGTCTGCTCCTGTGGAAACACCGGATCCTGAGATATCCTAGAGGGACCCACTACACCCAGAGCAGAGAGAACCTGGTCCTTCTGCCTGGGGCAAAACCCTTAGCTGGTCTGGTCCTGTGGAAACACCTGATCCTGAGACAACCTAGAGGACCTATTGCATCCAGAGCAGAGGATACTTAGCTGGTCTGTGCCTGTGGAAACATCTGATCCTGAGACATCCTAGAAGACCTACTGCATCCAGAGAAGAGAGAGCTTAGGATCACAGGAACACAGAGACTTTTGGAATCCGAGGAGATCTGACACAAGCAAGATAACTGGAAAGACAGACTCCAGCCAGACACAGTGAGCACAGGTAACACTAGAGTCAACCAGATGGCAAAAGGCAAGTGCAAGAACACAAGCAACAGAAACCAAAGTTACCTGACATCATCAGAACCCAGTTCTCCCACCATAGCAAGCCCTGGATACCCCACCACACAGGAAAAACAGGACTCAGAATTAAAATCACTTCTCATGATGATGATAGAGGATTTTAAGAAGGACATAAGTAACTCCCTTAAAGAAATACAGAACACAGGTAAACAGGTAGAAGCCCTTAAAGAGGAAACACAAATATCATTTAAAGAATTGCAAGAAAACATAACCAAACAGATGAAGGAATTGAACAAAACCGTCCAGGATCTAAAATGGAAATAGAAACAATAAAGAAATCTCAAAGGGGACTACTCTGGAGATAGAAAACTTGAAAAGAGATCAGGAGTCATAGACGCAAGCATCACCAACAGAATACAAGAGATAGAAGAGAGAATCTTATGCGCAGAAGATACCATGGAAAACATTGACACAACAGTCAAAGAAAATGCAAAATGGAAAAAGCTCCTAACCCAGAACATCCAGGAAATCCAAGGGGCAATGAGAAGACCAAACCTAAGGATAATAGGTATAGATGAGAGTGAAGATTCCCAATCTAAAGGGCCAGTAAATATCTTCAATAAAATTATAGAGGAAAATTTCCCCAACCTAAAGAATGAGATACCCATAAACATACAAGAAGCCTACAGAACACCAAACAGACTAGACCAGAAAAGAAATAACCCCCGACACATATTAAACAAAACACCAAATGCACAAAACAAAGAAAAAATACTAAAAGCAGTAAGGGAAAAAGGTCAAGTAACATATAAAGGCAGACCTATAAGAATTACACCAGACTTTTCACCAGAGACTATAAAAGACAGAAGATCCTGGTCTGATATCATACAGACCGTAAGGGAAGACAAATGCCAGCCCGACTGCTATACCCAGCAAAACTCTCAATCAGTATAGATGGAGAAACCAAGATATTCCATGACAAAACCAAATTTGCACAATATTTTCCCACAAACCCAGCACTTCAAAGGATAATTGATGGAAAACGCCAACAAGGAAGGAAACTACAACCTAGACAAAGCATGGACGTAATCTTCCAACAACCCCAAACAAAGATAACTACACAAATATAATTCCACCTCTAATAACAAAAATAATAGGAAACAACAATCATTTTTCCTTAATATCCCTCAACATCAATGGACTCAATTCTCCAATAAAAAGATGTAGACTATCAGACTGGATACATAACCAGGACCCAGAATTTTACTGCATACAAGAAATGCACCTCAGTGACAAAGACAGACATTACCTCAGAGTAAAAGGCTGGAAAACAATTTTCCAAGCAAATGGTCACAAGAAACAAGTTGGAGTATCCATTCTAATATCAAATAAAATAGACTTTCAACCAAAAGTAATCAAGAAAGATAAGGAAGGATACTTCATACTCACCAAAGGAAAAATCTACCAAGAAGAACTCTCAATTCTGAACATCTATGCTCCAAATGCAAGGGCACCCACATACATAAAAGAAACTTTACTAAAGCTCAAAGCACACATTGCACCTCACACAATGATTGTGGGGGATTTTAACACCCCACTCTCTCCAATAGACAGATCGTGGAAACAGAAACTAAACAAAGACACATTGAAATTAACAGAAGCTATGAACCAAATGGATTTAACAGATATCTATAGAACATTTCATCCTAAAGCAAAAGAATATACCTTCCTCTCAGCACCTCATGGTACCTTCTCCAAAATAGACCATATAATTCATCACAAAACAGTCCTCAACACATACAAAAAGATTGAAATAATCCCTTGCATCCTATCAGATCACCACGGACTAAGGCTGGTCTTCAATAATGACAAAACCAAGGGAAAACCCACATGCATGTGGAAACTGAACAATGCTCTACTCACTGATGACTTTCTCAAGGAAGAAATAAAGAAAGAAATTAAAAACTTCCTAGAATTTAGTTAAAATGAGGAAACATCATACCAGAACTTGTGGGACTCCATGAAAGCAGTGCTAAGAGGAAAACTCATAGCTCTAAGTGCCTACAAAAGAAATTGGAGAGAGCACACACTAACAACTTGACAGCACACCTGAAAGCTCTAGAACAAAAAGAAGCAAATACACCCAAGAGGAGTAGGAGTCAGGAAATAATCAAACTCAGGGCTGAAATCAACCAAGTAGAAACAGAAAGAACTATACAAATTATCAACAAAACCAGGAGATGGTTCTTTGAGAAAATCAACAAGATAGATAAACCCTTAGCCAGATTAACCAGAGGGCACAGAGACAGTATCCAAATTAATAAAATCAGATCTGAAAAGGGAGACATAGCAACAGAAACTGAGGAAATTCAAAAAAATCATCAGACCCTACTACAAAGGCCTATATTCAACAAAACTGGAAAATCTAGATGAAATGGACAATTTTCTAGATAGATACCAGGTACCAAAGTTAAATGAGGAGCAAATAAACCATCTAAACAGTCCCATAACTCCTAAAGAAATAGCAGCATCATTAAAAGTCTCCCCACCAAAAAAAGCCAGGACCAGATGGTTTTAGTGCAGAATTCTATCAGACTTCAAGGAAGACCTAATACCAATTCTCTTCAAAATATTCCACAAAATAGTAACAGAAGGAACACTACCCATTTGTTCTATGAAGCTACAATCACTCTCATACCTAAACCTCACAAAGACCCAACAAAGAAAGAGAACTTCAGACCAATCTCTCTTATGAATATTGATGCAAAAATACTCAATAAAATTCTAGCAAACTGAATCCAAGAACACATCAAAACAATCATCCATCATGATCAAGTGGGCTTTATCCCAGGAATGCAGGGATGGTTCAATATTTGGAAATCCATCAATGTAATCCACTATATAAACAAACTCAAAGAAAAAAACCACATGATCATCTCACTAGATGCTGAGAAAGCATTTGACAAAATTCAACATCCCTTCAATGGTAAAAGTCTTGGAAAGATCAGGAATTCAAGGCCCATACCTAAACATAGTAAAAGCAATATACAGCAAATGAGTAGCCAACATCAAACTAAATGGAGAGAAACTTGAAGCATTCCCACTAAGATCAGGGACTAGACAAGGCTGCCCACTCTCTCCTTACCTATTCAATATAGTACTGGAAGTCCTAGACAGAGCAATTAGACAACAAAAAGAAGTCAAAGGAATACAAATAGGAAAGGGAAGAAGTCAAAATATCACTATTTGCAGATGATATGATAGTATACTTAAGTGACCCCAAAAACTCCACCAGAGAACTCCTAAACCTGGTAAACAACTTCAGCAGGTTATAAAATCAACTTGAACAAATCAGTAGCCTTCCTCTACATGAAAGATAAACAGGCTGAAAAAGAAATTAGGGAAATGACACCCTTCATAATAGTCACAAATAATATAAAATACCTCGGAATGAATCTAACCAAGCAAGTGAAATATCTGTATGACAAGAACTTCAAGCCTCTGAAGAAAGAAATTGAAGAAGATCTCAGGAAATGGAAAGATCTCCCATGCTCATGGAGCGCAGGATTAATATAGTAAAAATGGCTATCTTGCCAAAAGTAATCTATAGATTCAATGCAATCCCCATTAAAATACCAACTCAATTCTTTACAGAACTAGAAAGCGAAATTCTCAAATTTATTTGGAACAACAAAAAACCCAGGATAGCGAAAACCATCCTCAACAATAAAAGAACTTCTGGAGGAATCGCCATCCCTGACCTCAAGCTGTACTACAGAGCAATAGTGATAAAATCTGCCTGGTATTGGTACAGATACAGGCAAGAAGATCAGTGGAATAGTTGAAGACCCAGAAATGAACCCACACAACTATGGTCATTTAATCTTTGACAAAGGAGCTAAAACCATCCAGTGGAACAAGGACAGCATTTTCAACAAATGGTGCTGTTTCAACTGGAGGACAGCATGCAGAAAAACGCAAATGGATCCATTCTTATCTCCTTGTACAAACTCAAGTCCAAGTGGATAAAGGACCTTCACATAAAACCAGACACACTGAACTAATAGAAGAGAAGGTGGGGAAGACCCTCGAATACCTAGGCACAGGGGAAAAGTTCCTTAACAGAACACCAATGGCCTATGCTCTAAGATCAAGAATTGACAAATGGGACTTCACAAAATTGCAAAGTTTCTGTAAGGCAAAGGACACTGTCAAAAGGACAAAATGGCAACCAACAGATTGGGAAAAGATCTTTACCAATCCCACATCTGATAGAGGACTAATATCCAATATATACAAAGAACTCAAGAAATTAGACTCTAGGCAACCAAATAACCCTATTAAAAAATGGGCTATGGAGCTAAACAAAGAATTCTCAACTGAGGAAATGTGAATGGCTGAGAAGCACCTAAAGAAATGTTCAGCATCCTTAGTCATTAGGGAAATGCAAATCAAAACAACCCTGAGATTCCACCTCACACCAGTCAGAATGGCTAAAATAAAAAAACTCACGTGATAGCAGGTGCTCACAAGGATGTGGAGAAAGAGGAACACTCCTCCATTGTTGGTGGGATTGCAAGATGGTGCAACCACTATGGAAAACAGTCTGGCAGTTCCTCAGAGAATTGGACATATCACTACCTGAGGATCCAGCTATACCACTCCTGGGCATATACCCAAATGATGCTCTAACACATAACAAGGACATATGCTCCACTATGTTCATAGCAGCTTATAATAGCCAGAAACTGGAAAGAACCCAGATGCCCTTCAACAGAGGAATGGATACAAAAAATGTGGTACATTTATACAATGGAATATTACTCAGCTATTAAAAACAATGAGTTTGATAAATTCATATGTAAATGGATGGAACTAGAAAATATCATCCTGAGTGAAGTAACCCAATCACAAAAGAACATACATGATATTCATTCACTGATTATTGGATTTTAGCCCAGAAGCTTGAAATACCCAAGATTCAACTCACAGACCACATAAAGCTCATGAAGAATGATGGCCAAGTAGGGGGGGCTTCAGTCCTTCTTAGAAGGAGTAACAAAATACTCAAGGGAGCAAATATGGAGACACAGTGCAGGACAGAAACTGAAGGAGGGGCCGTCTACAGACCATTCCACCTGGCTGTCCATCCCATGTGCAGTCTCCAAAGGTAGATGTTGATGTGGATGTCAGGATGTACATGCTGACAGGAGCCTGATATAGCTGTCTCCCTAGAAGTCTGCAAGAGTCTGACATATTCAGAGGCAGTGCTCACAGCTAACCATCAAACTGATCATGGGGTTCCCAATGGAGAAGATAGAGTGAAGGCTGAAGGAGTTGAGAGGATTTGCGACACCATGAGGAAAGCAACAATCCCAACCAACCAGAGCCCCCAGGGTCTAAACCACCAGCCTGGGATCGCTTAGGGAGGGACCCATGGCTCCAGCTATATATGCAAGGGAGTTATATATAAGTGGGAGAAGAGATCCTTGGTCCCATGAAGGCTGGGCATTGTGTGGGGGGTATTTGAGGATGGGGAGGTGAGATATGGGGGAGGGTGGGTGGGAGTACATCAATGTGGAGGCAGGAGGAGGGGGGAAGGGATAGTAAGTTCCTGGGAGGGAGGGGGGGAAATGGGGTAAGGAGAGAACATCTGAAATGTAAATAAAATTTCAAAAAAAAAAAAAAAAAACAATGGCCAGTTCCCCAGACTTGCTAATTTTCTTTGGTGGGATGTATCTTTTTTTAATATTTCCTGCAACATCCCTGTTTCTAATTTGCACTTATATATTTGAAATTATAAAAATGTTTTGGGACAGAGTTGTTAGTTTGCAAGTTGTCATTTTTGTCCTGAGAGTATATCCTTGTTTTGAATCCTTGTGTAAGAAGTTGCAACTAAATTTAGTTCATGAACAAGCCCCAACTAAGTTTTGAGTATGTTTTTTCTAACAGTCAAGTCTGCCAACCACAAGTTTATAAGTTTCAGCTAATCACTTGTTGTCAAGTGATAAGCCTTAATGTCAACTAAGACAAAACTAGATAATCCAATTAAACTCATCCTGTCTTGATTGTGGTTTCTTTGTTCTACCTGAATTGTAAAGCTGAGTCATGGTGATCGGAAGGTCTAAATGCTTTAAGGTTGATAAATAAATCATATTTTGCTCAAATAAAGTTTGCTAAATTAAAATTGCCTGAGAATTTTCTTTTAAACAGGTGTCACTCTTAATCTCCTAGCATTTTGCAAACTTTGCAAAATAAAGCACTCTTGCTTTCTTATATACGTTAAAGAATGGGAATGAGGGTAGGGAGGAGAGTGGCTACCTGCTTAGCATGTAGGAAACTGAAGTCCAGGACTCCATTCCAAATTCTAAGTAACAGTGACAGAACAAAACTCTTCCCAGGCAGCTGCATTTCTGTTAAAAGTTAAGAATGTCTCTAAACCATGTTCACATAGAAGGTTCTTTTTAGAATAGCCATGCTTTTCCTGGTTAATTATCATGCTGTGTTGATATACAAAAACTAGAGCCTCAGGCAGGACACAAGGGGTAAATTTCTTGGGGAAAAAAATGCAAGAAAAATATGCCTGCAGCTTGTTTTTGATGGCAGGAGTAAATGGACCCTGTGGTCACTGCACTCCAAGTGTGGGGTTCTGAAAAAAGGTGTATGTTGCTCAGGGCATTAGTGTTTTTAAAGCTCAACACAGCAAGGAAAGATAAGGAAGCAAGCAGAGATTAATGCTCAAGTTCTTGTTAAAATGCAGGCATGGTTGTTCTTAGAAAAGAAGAATTCATCTCTTGTCTAGTACTCAGCTGGTTTCATTTTCAGACTTACCAGGAGACTGACACACATGTGGCAGAACAAGGAGTCAACGAATTTAAAGAATTTCTTGGCCTCTGCATGGGGTTCAGTTCATATTCTGTGGTTTCCTTGGAACTGATTGCTGTAAGGATTTTGCGATTAACTTGATGAATCAAAAGAATCAATTAAGCAAAAGCTGTTATAAAGTATTTGGAAATGAGCTAATTTCCTGACATTTATGTTGTTTTGAGTCATTAGCTACAAATTAAAAACAAAACAAAAAGCAAAAACAAAACAACAACAAAACAAGCAATAAGTAATAATGAGTGTGGATAGCTTCATGAATGCAGAGTAGAGGGCACGTGTGCAAGGCTATTTTGTATTTTTGTGTATCACTTTAAAACAGAGTACAACAGGAAGCAGCATTGATAAATTCATTTCTCGTTTCAGCTAGTATGTCCTTGGTTGGGAGGGGAATTTGAGAGTGTTGATAATGGATATTTTTATTTGTTAGTAACTAAATGATAGAGTGAGGAAGGAAGAAAATCAGGGCAAAATAATGTAGGAAGGAAGGGAAAATGTTAGTGATAGGTATGAATAGTAAATGAAAGAAGGAAAGTGACAAAAGGGAACAATGAAGTTTGAGAAATGACCATATATCTTCTAGAAATACCACTTTATTTGGAGATGCCCAAGCAGCACAAGGGCAGCTAAATTACTAAGCAGAAGCAGCAACAGAAGAATGCTACATTGGTAGAGACTTCACCAGAAACCAAAAGGTTCCCCAGAAGAGAGATAAAGAAGATATAGGTACAGATATAAAAACAAAACAAACAAACAAAAAAAACCTTGTACACATTTACCCAAATATTGTTCAAAACCACTAAGTCTAATTTACTTCTAAGACAGAGAGACAGCAGAGGTTTCCTGGATTTTAACATAACCATTGCTAGCCTCTTTTTGGTTTTGTTGTTGGTTTTTTTTTTTTTTTTTTTTTCATAATGTGGAAATGCTTTGACAATAAGTTCTATTTATTTATTTTTAATGATTTCTTTTTTTTTTTTACAATCCAGATTTAATTCCTTCCCTCCCCCATCCAACCTCTGACAGTTCCATATACACATACCATATCTCTCCCCCAACACCCTGTCTCCACAAGGATGTCCCTACCCCACCTGACCTGTAAACTCCCTGTGGCCTCCAGTCCCTTGATCAGAGAAATGCAAATCAATACAACTCTGAGATTCCTCCACCTTACACCAATCAGAATGGCTAAAATCAAGACCTCAAATGACAACACATGTTGTCGAGGATGTTGAGAAAGAAGAATACTCCTCCATGTCCCATGACAGAAGATAGGATACAGAAAATGTGGATCATTTACACAATGGAACTATTCAGCTATTAAGAACAAGACCATCCTGAATTTGCAGGCAAATGGATGGAAATAGAAAATATCATCATGAGTGATGTAACTCAGACCCAAAAGGACATACATAGTATGTACTCACTAATAAGTGGATATTAAAGAGAGAGAGACAGAGAGAGAGAGAGAGAGAGAGAGAGAGAGAGAGAGAGAGAGAGAGAGAAGTACAGAATACACAAGATACAATCCACAGAACTCAAAAAGGTCAACAAGCTGAAGGACCCAAGTAAGGATGCCTCAGTCCCACTTGGAGAGAGAAGAAAGCAATCACAAGTGGGTAGGAGGGAGGGACTTGGGAGGGAAAGTGGCAGAGGACTGCCTGGTCTGTGCTCAATCAGAGATGATACACCTAACCCTCAAGAGACTGGAAGCCTCAGTTGGTTTATTTTTTAAAACAAAAAAACCAAAAACAACAACAAAAACTGGTCAATAAAGAGCCAGCGGTCAATAGTTGGGCAGGAGAACAGAGGCAAGACTTTGAGAATTCCTAGAGAAGAAATGTAGGACAGGGAGAAGGAGTATCACCAGGGCATACAGAAGAAAGAAGAAACAAACATGAGAGCTATAGAATACAGAGAACCAACCATGTAACAATCAGAGAAAAGCAGCTACAAAGGCCACTCTCCTAAATGGGTCTGAGGTAGCAGAAATAAAGTATCAATTTTAGAGAAACAAACATGAGAGCTATAGAATACAGAGAACCAACCATGTAACAATCAGAGAAAAGCAGCTACAAAGGCCACTCTCCTAAATGGGTCTGAGGTAGCAGAAATAAAGTATCAATTTTAGAAAATAATAACTCAAGAATATTGGAGGGAAGTGTGTTAGCCACAGAGAGGTTCAGTAGGGGCCCAACCATGGAGCTAGATAAAACATATTAAAGTATAAAGACAATATGTGTATGTTTCTCTGTTTGAGATCCAGAGCATCTAGGGTGAGCAAGAAATGCAGAGAGGGGAAGAAGAAAGAGTCCACCATGGAGGGGCATAGAATGGACCACATCATGAAGGAGCAGGCAGAAAGCAATGCCATGGAAGGTCTGCTCAGAAGGAAAGAGGCAGCAAAGATAAAATACGGATTTAGAAAGTGTTAACTCCTAACACCAAGTCTTGGGTCTCTGTGGAAAAACACTGAAACAGCAGGCTATAAGCTATTGTAAACAGGCAGCTTCTGTGGAAATTTACCAGCCCAAGTAGTCATAGGTCTTATAAATAGACAGCCTCGGTGGACAGTACCAACTTAGATAAGGAAAAGTGAATCATAGGCAGAGTCATAGTGACCTGTCCCCTGAACCTACACCCAGCTGATACCCTGTTCTGAAAAGTATCTGTACTCCCCCTGAACACCTATGCTCCGGTGCCATTCCCTTCCCCCATATCCTGCCTTTTTGTGTTTATAACCCCTGTGTAAATAAGTAAATTATGATGTGATTTAAATAAATAAATTAATAAAAAAAAAAAGAAAAGTGTTAACTCAGGAATACCAGAGGGGAGTGTGTGCTAACAACAAGGAGGTTTATAAGTGTCCAGCCATTGAGCTAAATAAGGCCTATTAAAATATAAAAGTGTCGCCAGGCAGTGGTGGCGCACACCTTTAATCCCAGCACTTGGGAGGCAGAGGCAGGCAGATTTCTGAGTTCGAGGCCAGCCTGGTCTACCGAGTGAGTTCCAGGACAGCCAGGGCTATACAGAGAAACCCTGTCTCAAAAAACCAAAAAAAGAAAAAAAAAAATTAAAAGTGTCATTTGTGTGTGTTTCATTCATGAATCCAGAGCTCTTGGACACATACAGAGTTACGAGCAAACCTGCCAGGAGCATAGAGTGGACTTAAACAATTTTCTGCTACACCTAACCTTTTCCAAAGAGTGCCACCAACTAGGGACTAATATTTAAATCTATGAGTTTATAGGGTACATTCTCATTCAAACTTTCCATCATTCAGCTTGACCATAATTTCAGAACTGTTTGAGATTTCTCTGTGTTAGATATGAACTCAATTAAAAATAGTCATCCTTGTGGAATGGTCTGTAGACGGTCCCTCCTTCAGTTTCTGTCCTGCACTGTGTCTCCATATTTGCTCCCTTGAGTATTTTGTTACTCCTTCTAAGAAGGACTGAAGCCCCCCCTACTTGGTCATCATTCTTCATGAGCTTTATGTGGTCTGTGAGTTGAATCATGGGTATTTCAGGCTTCTGGGCTAAAATCCAATATCAGTGAGTGAATACCATGTATGTTCTTTTGTGATTGGGTTACTTCACTCAGGATGATATTTTCTAGTTCCATCCATTTATATAAGAATTTATCAAATTCATTGTTTTTAATAGCTGAGTAATATTCCATTGTATAAATGTACCACATTTTTTGTATCCATTCCTCTGTTGAAGGGCATCTGGGTTCTTTCCAGTTTCTGGCTATTATAAATAAAGCTGCTATGAACATAGTGGAGCATATGTCCTTGTTATGTGTTAGAGCATCTTCTGGATATATACCCAGGAGTGGTATAGCTGGGTCCATTCCACCTGGATATCCATCCTATGTGCAGTCACCAAAGGTAGAGGTTGATGTGGATGTCAGGATGTACATGCTGACAGGAGACTGATATAGCTGTCTCCTTAGAAGTCTGCAAGAGTCTGACATACTCAGAGGCAGATGCTCACAGCTAACCATTAAACTGATCATGGGGTTCTCAATGGAGAAGATAGAGTGAAGGCTGAAGGAGTTGAGAGGATTCGAGACACCATGAGGAAAGCAACAATCCCAACCAACCAGAGGCCCCAGGGTCTAAACCACCAGCCTGGGAGCGCTTAGGGAGCGACCCATGGCTCCAGCTATATATGTAAGGGAGCTGTATATAAGTGGGAGAAGAGATCCTTGGTCCCATGAAGGTTGGACGTCGTGGGGGGGGGTATATTCGAGGGTGGGGAGGTAAGGTATGGGGGAGGGTTGGTGAGGGTACACCAACGTGGAGGCAGGAGGAGGGGGGAAGGGATAGTGAGTTCCTGGAGGGAGGGGAGGAAATGGGGTAAGGAGAGAACATCTGAAATGTAAATAAAATTTCCAATAAAAAAAAAATAGTCATCCTCTGATTGTGGTGATAATTTACATATTGGGTATCTCAAGTGGCTGGGAGACCTTTCATATAATTCGGATTTTGTTCCCCTTAATTCTGGGGTTCTGTCATTCCACAGCACTCATAATGTTTTCAGTGACTACCTTAATGAGTAAGCACAGGGAATAAACTCAGCAATGAAGGTGACAGTTGTGAGGAATCATAGCTGGTTACAAGCTGTTATAAAGGAAAAATGAAAAGGTTGGTGATTCCTATTCATCAAATTTGCTCCTAATCTGTAGATAATATTCTCTGGAGTGAAACCCTTAATATTTGTTTCTCAGCGTATACTTATTTTTAGTGAGAAAGTTCAAACTAATAGAACAGATCTATCTAGAAATAGGAAACATCACAATGAGATCCCTATGCCTGTATTGAACTCCAATTATATAGTAAAAGGCTCTCATACACTCTGCCATTATAGCCAGTATACTGACAACATTCAATATGGCAATTTTTCCTTAGTGCCAGAGAAAGGAACTACTAAGACCTTAAACTAAATGCCAATCTAGATGCAGCCTTCACTCTGAAGAAGGAAGCTTCTTATGAAAGGCACAGTGTGATGTTAAGGACAGACTTCATGTCCCTTAAAGCCTGTTCCCTTAGTCATTGCTCCCAACTTTAGATTGAGGTTTCAAAAGAGCTTAATTAAAAGAAGATAAAATACATAAAATCACATCTAGAAAATCATTAACTTATTTAAGGAGCTGACTTACAAATTGATAGAATATTGCTAGAAAACCATAAATCCAATAGAAGACTGAAGTGAAAGCTTTTTATATTTGATGAATAATATGCTCTCCACATTGGCTTGGCAGCTCTTCCACTCAGGGAAGTTGAAGAAACCACTGAATTTCTCCTATATCAAACAATATTTTTAAAAATTGACTCTGTTCCCTAAACTCTACTAGACCTTAGGACAAAATATGAATATAATGTCAATGTTTGTTTATAAGCTTCTGTATAGTACATTCAAATGTAGCATTACTTATTTAGTGAATACCTATTGCATGCAGATCCTATCATATTATAAATATGGTGGTAGAAGTAACAACTATAATTATAAACTTTAAAAAAAGAAGATTGGTATGCAAGCAGTTAACATATCATATCCTATATGATACCTTCTACAAAATTGCAAAAATGGGGTTTGTCCCTGGATCCAATAGGATGATGCCTTGTCACTATGATCTTTTATCTTGCTTCTTAATCTCATGGTCCAGACCAAAACTGCTAAAGAGATGATAGAACTCATTCTGACCACACAGTTCTTCCCACTTGCTCAAGTCAAACACATTAATATTTTGTATTCTTTATGCAATTCTTAATTTGTGGTATCAATGAGCATATTATTTCTTAATCTAGGAACTAGTTTTATTTGTTATAAAAATTAATCAATAGACCACTTAATAACAAAAGCAATCAGGAGTCAGATCAAAATAGCTGTGATGCTAACCAATCTAGGTTATATGCTAGGAAATAAAGCAGGAACATGCTTATGTTAGGAATGATTATATTTGCTTGAAAATGCATCCTGACTGGCATAGTGAAAGATGCTGGTGGGAACAAATTCTTTTTATTGTTTATTTGACTAGCTCATCAGAACAATTTTTTCTTTTCTGAGATATGTTGCGTTTATGAAGTTGAAGTACATAAGTTAGCAGAAGGAAAGAACAGGGAAACTGTGGGTGGTGGGTGATAAAGTTTACATACTCTCAATACCATGCAATGCCAAAGGAAAAGCTTTCCAGAAGCTCGTGTAAGACTCATGTAAGTGCCTGTAAGTTCCTCCAGCAAAGAGAGATGAAAGTACTGTTGCCTTCCATGACTTTTAGGAGCAGCTTAAGGAAAAGCCAAAGCTGGAATCTTATGCCAGGGCTTACCACTCTGTCATTTTAGTATCAACTTACAGTGTCTATCAAAATTGATACCCTGGATGACTATGTAGGGATCTTCAGGAGGCACAAGATCTTGAATCTCTCATTTGGAGTCCTTCAGATTTGGAGAAGTAAAGGACATTAGCAGACATGTCTTCATGATGCAGGGCAGAACCCCTCTAAAATATAGGTTTCAGGGAAGGATGAACTGATTGTTCTTATATTTTATGGCTTGCTTTGGGGCAGAGGGATTCCAGTTTGTATGGATTTCTTTGAGGAAGAGGTATAGGTTTTGTTTCTTCAGAGGAAAAGAAAGGATGAAGACAGATGGCAGGAAATAGCCAAATAGACCTGAGGATATTTATGAGCCCTTAAAGTCGTCCTCAGCTTGATGGACTCAGCATCCTAAATACCACATATTGCAATTACATGTTGAGCTGCAATATAAATTGTGACATCTCTTAAACTTTCTGACATGTATTATGAAAAGTAAAGGTACTTGTTCAGGGACTTTTATTTTCAACTGTCCAAATTTTCTGAAATATCTTTGATCCTTTACCTTTCTTGATTGATTAGCAACACTGCAGTGGCTCCTTCTTCATGGAGTCTTGATCTCCAGTATGTAGTATTGTCCCAGTTTCCTATTGTCCCAGTTCTTTGCTGTCTTTATTTTCCTTGGAGAAGAATCTCTTGATAGTGTTGGGATAGCCTATCATGCCATTAACCATCCCTTGATTCTTTTTGTGCTCTCTTCTTTTGGTGATCTGATCCCACTCATCTTGTTTCATTTTTAGTATTATTATCATGAATATTTAACATAATTTTAGGGAATTACAATATGACTTCACAGGGTACATATTTAGTAGTTAAAAATTTACTGTAGTGAAGCAGAATGGCATGTATGTCATATTACATAGTCTGTGTGTGACATGCTATGCTAGAATCCATACTGTGGTACATAAAACGTGATACTTCTAGTCTTCTTGTTAACTTAGTACTTCTAGACCCTCTGTTCTATTCACATCTCTGAAGTTATAGATATTTTGAACCATTTTCCTGCCCTATCTCATCGTGACTATTTTTATTGTCTTATTTTACTAACATTCTATAACTGAAGACATAGATTGATATTTCTAAGCCAAATCTAGCTGTTTCCTTAAATTTTCATTAGATTATTTGAAGCTAAACTTCTAATCTTTCCCCACATGAATCTATTCTACCTTTGGTCTTGTATAATGTTTTGGTGGCATTTACATCTGTACCAGTATTTGGTCCCAGGATCTGATATTATCTTTGATTCATTTTCATTAATGGTGTACTCTTGAAAACTAGTAATGTTCAAAATATCAAGAGTCTAGCCATTGTCTACCACCTGTAGAGCTGATGATCAAGTCTGAGACACTATCATTTTTATGTACTTGTTAGGGTCAAAGTCTGGGCCCTAATAGCCCAAACAAGCAAGGCTGGACCAACTGTCTTCAATCATGAAACAGAAATGAAAGGTTTAGTCAATGTGGTCACATTAGTTATAGGAACAAAGGCTTAGGAACATAGGAACATGATAGCTCCCAGAACTTTCTTGGGTGTTTAATTTGAGATTTAAGTTTAAATAGAAAGCAAGGGTGTACATATAGCTAAGCAATCATGTATAGGGTATGGTTGATGCATCATCATTATCTTAATTTGTATATTTTCCCTTAAGGGAGTCTAGGAAGTTGTCAGATTGTATGAAATCTCTTTTTGGGAAGCAAGTTCCTCATCTTGCTGTTACATAAGCTTCAGTCTTTTTCTTCTTCCACCATAGTTGATTAAATAAGAAATGTCTTCCATGGCCTTTGAACATTTTGTTCTGAATTAATAATGCTGTTTGGTGAGGAGATGCCACTGTACTGGAGGAAGGACATCACTAGATATGATTTTTAGAATTTATAGCACTTACCTGCCATCAGTTCACTCTCTCCTGTTTTGTGTTTGTGTTTGGAGGTATGATGTCTTAGCTTCTACTCAGGCACTCTGCTACAATGCCCCTGATGCCATTATGACTCTCCTTGTGGAACTATAAGACAAAATAAACTTTTCTGTAAGTTGCTCTGGCGATGGTTTTATCACAGCAACAGAAAAGACACTAATACAGAACTTGGTACCAGCAAGTGGGCATTTTGTTGTGAAAAGCCTCAGCATTTTATTATTTTAATGGAGGAATATGGAAGACTTTGAAGCTTTGTGCAAAAATAAGTGGTTAAATGTGGTAAACAAAACTCCATTCCAGTAAGTTCCTGAAAAAGAGTAGTGAAGAGAAAAATGTGGAAGACAGAGGACTGGCACAAGAAGTTTCAAAGGATATCAAAGAAATGAACATTAATTAATTAATTAGAGGTCATTTGTGTGATATTTTGGGAAATAATCCGGCTATTTTCTATTTATATGTTAAGAACTTGAGTGATGCTATGTTAAAAAGTAAGTGGTTGAAAATTTGGCAAAGGAAATTTCAAGAGAGCATAATTGTGAATATGTAGCATAATTATTAATAGTAACACATATGTACATTGCTGTGAATGAAAAAAGGAAGCAAAGGTGAAAAAATGCAAAATGAAGTGCTGAGAGGAAAAAGCACTAGGAAACTTAATGCTACAGCCAGAGCATTTGCTGAAGCAGAGGCTATAATTGCTAAGGATGTTGGCAGTATTGAAGAGAGACCTGCTATGCATTGGAATGATAAGTACCCAGATCACAAGACCCAACACAGGTACACTTCTAATTTGTGGAAGAGAGGAATTTATTGCTTCTAGAAAGAAATTACTTCAACACAAAAGCTGATGGTAATGTTGTTGAAGGGAGGAGATTCTATTTCAAGCTGTAGCAGCTGGTTTGGCAGTATCATCCACATAATATTTACTTTAAATGAAAGGTGCAATTGTGGATTTTTCCTCCACCTTACAAACTGATGCTGAGTTCTATCAATGTGAATCAAAGTAGTCCCTGTGAGAAGAATATCATGAGGAAACAAGAGGTCCTGAGAAGCCCTTGTGTGAAGTATAAAAGTGAAGCCTCTGTTGGAACAGAAGGTCTCAAAAGTAGACACCAGAGCCAAGAGATTTTGACAATGAGAGCTTTGTACACAGAGTAGAATGAGTCCAAAAAATGTATGTTGTAGGCAGCAAAGCTAAAGGTGTAGAGACCTTTGATGCTAGACACAGAGCTACAAGATTTAATGTTTGCCTTGCTGGGTTTCTGTCTTGCTTTGATCCAGTATTTCCTCAGCAGACACCCATTCTTCCCTTTTAAAATAGTAATGCATAGTTGGTGTCAGTATATGTTGGAGAATATAATGTGCTTTTTAATTTTATTTTACAGAGAGTTATAGTTAAGAAATTACTTTGAGTCTCAGAAAAGCTTTTGATTTTGGAAGAGTGTTGAAACGTTGAAAAATTATGGGAACATTTGACGTCGGACACATGCATTTTTTTACATATCCTAATATTGGCACTCCCTATGGGGAGTCAAACAACTTCATTCCACTTCCTGGCCCACATGGGCTTGTAACAATATCACAATGCAAAATGCATTTAGTTCAACTTCAAAAATGTCCATAGTCTAGAAAACTCTCAAACATTTAAAATTCAAAAGTTCAAAATTTCATTTGAGCATGATACAATCTCCTAATTTTAATCCCTAGTCAAATCAAAATCAAAAGTAGTTCACATACTTCTAACATATAATAGCACAGGATATATATTCCTTTCCTAAAACATAGGGAAAAGGGAGCATAGTGAGGAAATATTTGACCAAAATAAGACCAAAAACCAGCTGGGCAAACTCCAAGCTCTCCAGCTCCATGTTTGATGTTACAATGTTCTTCAAACCTCTGACTCCTTTTAGCTTAACTGGAAAACATTTATTTCTTTGGGCTCGTTCCAGTCCCTGTTAGTAGCTCTCATTTGCTGGTATCCCACAGTTCTGGAATCTCTAACATCCTAGGGTCACCAAGGCAATCCAAGCATTACCTTCATAGCTTTAAGCAATGGCCTCTCTAAGTCTTCATGTAGTTACATCCTAGGCACATGCCTGGCCTCAGTAGCTGTTCTTAGTTTCAGAGATTCTGTAACCCCTTTATCTTTCCTTGACTCCAAAGCTAGAACTACATGGCTGAAACTGCCATGTTCTGTTGCTTGCTGGGGTAGGAACATGGCCCTTTGTTCAATTACATCAAACTAACACAGACTTCCTCTGGATCTCTAAAACACAATGATCTCTTGTTTTAGTTGAAATTTTCAAGTGTTTTATCATAGCAACAAGGATAATTACATTCAGTTTCTGATACTCATACCTTTCAGACTAGTGGCTATTTACCATTGAATTTATTACTTTGTGAGTTCTGATTTCACACATAGATTCGACATGGAACCAAGCTTTGTATAGTCCCATTCCAAATAAATTTATTCTTCAATGTTCTTATTTTTATAATTATTCTCATAGTAATTTCTGAGGATGATGTAAGATGTCTCATTACACATTTTATCAAAAGCTTAGTTTCTTAAGTGTTCTTCCCATGTACCCGTTGTCATTCACTACATTCACGAGACATGTTCCAAAACTGGAATCATACCACTTTGCTACCTTGAAGGTTACTGTTTTTGAGTTATTTTCAACACTTTCTCCAACTCATTTTCTAGAACAATACCGAACCAAATTTTTATTATGATTCTTTTTTTGAGATGATATAGGACAGATTGGTAACTGAAAAGTCTATCTGTACTGATTAGTTTGCCTGTTAGTGAAGAAGGCCTTGGTCCCTTGTCAGCTGAAACTTTCTCAAAGGTGAACTGTACCTCTGGAATCATGAATGAAATTTACTTAAGGTAGATTAAAATTTTGTTTCAGTGAACCTAGTTGCTTGGCTATAAAAAGATATAAGTTGAGAATACATCTCTTCAGTCTCTCTAGCACTAAAATTTCAGTATGTGATAGCCATTAAAAAAATGTTTATATGCTCACACATAGTTTAGTTACAAACCTGACATGTGTGTGTTTGTGTTGCTGTTGTTGTTGTGTGCACATGGGTTGGTTGGGTTGAATTGTGGGTCCTGCATCTGCCTCTCCAAGGAACTAGGGCCATTCCTCTGCCTCAGAGAGGCAGAGTCACAGGAAGTTGACTGTGTTCACTCCACACTGGCACCAGACAAGCTTGGGGTTGTGTGAAGCTGCAGGACTCTGCTGTGGAGATGAGGAAACACAACCTGAGATCCTGTGGGGAAGGGGAGAAGCTCTGGTCTCATCCCACAGGGATGAGACTCTTGGTCATAGCGACTCCCTTGGCTGTGTCAAAACTGGCTTGGTTTGGCTTGTCTGCTTGAGTTGGTGGCCTCCATGGCTGGAAGCATAGAAAGGTCATCAGCCAGAGACTAGTTGGTGGCTCAGTAGTTGAAAACCTTCTCCACAGTTCCCCACTCCAGGTCAAGAAGAGAAATGTCTATGGTCTTAAGACTATTTGAATCTATTGTATTGCTAAACCCTCAACCTAGAACTAACCTTAATACATGCATGTAATGGGATAGGGGGTTCTAGGGAGGGAAATGGGGAGAGAGGATGACATCTGAAATGTAAATAAGTAAAATATCCAATAAAAAAGAAAAAAAAAGATATTTATCATCATGGAAAAAATGAATAAAGCTATACACTGGTATTTTCAGGGCAGACTTGAAGTTAAATACCTTTTGCAAGGAGGAGAGTCTGGAAAGGAATGTTTAATTGGCTACACCTCTCTGGCATTTAGGTATCTCATTAATATGGAGATCTGTCTTGAGGCTCCAATGGCCTGTAGTCACACCCTCTACCTGTGGAGGGGCTAGTAGGGTGTTGTCCTATGTACCTGAAAAGTGTGGATCTATAGAGGTCTTCAGCCTCATATCAGGAGCCTGGAGTCTGGGACCATGGCAAAATGCATGCTGTTCCTTACAGGGAACCTGTGGGGTCTCTAACCTGCAGGGTCTCTCGGCCACCTCTAGCTGGTGCTCGACCAGAAACCATGTTCTACAGACACACACACACAACACATCACACACACATGCCAGTCTTCTTATTTTGATTCTTTTTAGCAAAATAATTATCAAAAGAACAAATAGGGCTAAAGTAATAGCCCAGTTGTAATGTACCTGTTGCATAAACAAAAGATTATGACTTTTGTGAGGCCCATGTAAAATAAAAATTTGGAGAGGAATATACACCACATATTTATATTACACAACACATTACATATATATTATATTCATTCCTAGGTCTTGGGATTAAGACAGTAGAGATAGGGAAATTCTTGAAGCATGCTAGCTAACTAACATAATCAAATGAGTTCCTGTTAGAGATAATAGTTGAAGAAATAGGTGGAAAGCAATTGAACACACCCATATAAACCTCTATCTTCCACACACTTGCATATCACATATAAACATGCACAATATATACCTCAAACACATAGATACACACACAGAGACACAGTCACATATATACACAGATACACACAAACAGAAACACAAACACACATACCACGTTATATAGACAAAAATATGTATATAGACACATAAAACTCTCACACACACAAACACATGAAATAATTGTTATCTTTCTGACATTTATAGACAAAATGGAAATTTTTATATCTATATATGTTAACATTCACATAATGCTTTTACATTGGCTTTGGCTTTATTTATATATAGATATTGGAAAGGGAAAATATTAAACAGCAATAAAACATAGTTGCCATTTAAAGGCTGATTTCAACACTAAAATGATAAATGTTATTACTTCTTTACAGGACCCTTCAGTAAAATGTTTACCTTTATAATCCAATGCATTCATAGCATGCTTTTATGGAAGTAACTTGACTACTGAGTATTTTCTTAGTTTCGTCACAGTGTTAATTAAAGACACAGAAATGCTAGCTAAATGTAGAGATTCAATGCAATCTCTACCAAAATTCCAACTCAATTATTTTCTTCATAGAGTTAGAAAGAGCAATGCTCAAATTCATTTGGAATAACAAAAAATCCAGGATAACAAAAACTATTCTCAACAATAAAAGAACTTCTAGGGGAATCACCATCACTGACCTCAAGCTGTATTACAGACCAATAGTGATAAAAACTGCATGGTACTGGTACAGAGACAGGCAGAAAGATCAATGGAATTGAAGACCCAGAAATAAACCCATACCTATGGTCACTTGGTCTTTGACAAAGAAGCTAAAACCATCTAGTGGAAAAAAGACAGCATTTTCAACAAATGGCGCTGGTTCAACTGGAGGTCAGCAGGTAGAAGAATGCAAAGTAACCAATTCTTATCTCCTTGTACAAAGCTCAAGTCCAAGTGAATCAAGGACCTACACATAAAACCAGATACATTGAAACTAATAGAGGAATAAATGGGGAAGAGCCTCAAACACATGGGCACAGAAGAAAATTTCCTGAACAATGTCTTATGCTCAGAGATCAAGAATCAACAAGTGCAAACTCATAAAATTACAAAGCTTCTCTAAGGCAAAGGACAATGTCAATAGGACAAAATAGCAATCAACACATTGGGAAAAGATCTCTACCAATCCAACATCCGATAAAGGGCTACTTTCCAACATATACAAAGAACTCAAGAAGTTGGACTCTAGAGAATCAAATAACATAATTAAAATGGGGTACAGAACTAAACAAAGAATTCTCAATTGAAGAATACTGAATGGCTGAGAAGCATCTAAAGAAATGTTTAACACCCTTAGTCATCAGGCAAATATGAATCAAAACAATCCAGAGATGCCACCCCATACCAGTCAGAATGGCTCAGATCAAAAACTCAGGTGACAGCAGATGCTGGCAAGGATGTGGAGAAAGAGGAACACTCCTCCATTGTTGGTGGGATTGCAAGCTGGTACAACCATTCTGGAAATAAGTCTAGCAGTTCCTCAGAAAACTGGACATAGTAATACCTGAAGATTCAGCTATACCATTCCTTGGTATATACCCAAAAGATTCTCCAACATATAACAAGGACATATGCTTCACTATGTTCATAGCAGCCTTATATATATAGCCAGAAACTGGAAAGAACCCAGATATCCTTCAACAGAGGAATGGATACAGAAAATCTAGTACATTTACTCAATGGAGTACTATTCAGCTATTAAAAATAATGAATTCATGATATTCTTAGGCAAATGGTTGGAGCTAGAAAATATCATCCTAAGTGAGGTAACCCAATCACAAATGAGCACATATAGTATGCACTAACTGATAAATGGATATTAGCCCAAATGCTTGGAATACCCAAGATACAATGCACAGACCACAGAAGCTCAAGAAGAAGGAAGACCAAAGTGTGGGTGCTTCCTTCTTAAAAAGGGGAACAAAATACTCATAGGATCAAATATGTAGACAATATGTGGAACAGAGACTGAAGGAAATGTCATCCAAAGACTGTCCCACCTGGGGATCCATTCCACATACAGTCATCAAACCCAAACACTATTGTGGATGACAAGAAGTGCATGCTGACAGAAGCCTGGTATAGCTTTCTTCTGAGAGGCTCTGCCAGAGTCTGACAAATACAGAGGGAATGGTCTCAGCCAACCATTGGACTGAGCAGGGGGTCCTAATGGAGGTGTTAGAGAAAGGACTGAAGGAACTCAAGGGAGTTGCAACCCCACCGTAAGAACAACAATATCAACTAACCAGACCCCCAGAGCTCCCAGGGACAAAACCATCAACCAAAGAGTACACATAGAGGGACTCATGGCTCCAGCAGCATATGTAGTAGAGAATGGCCTTGTTGGGCATCAATGGTAGGAGAGGCCCTTGGTCCTGTGAAGGGTTGATGTCCCAATGTAGGGGAATTCAAGCGAGGGGAGGCATGAGTGGGAATGTGGGTGAACACTCTCATAGCAGCAGCAACGGGGGATGGAATAGAGTGTTTTGAGGTGGGAAACAGGAAAGGGGATAATAGTTGAAATGTAAATAAGGAAAAAATATAATGCTAGCTAAATAATGCCTGTTATTTAAAAAGCACCAGTGACACTTAAAACTATAAAAGATATAATTCAAGAAGTAAAAACATTTGCACATGAGTAGATAACTTAAACTCTCTAACATGTTTTGTTTAAAAAATAGTGTTTCATCAATTCTTTTATTTTTATTTAAACATTTATTTTTTTATTACACTTATTTTGTATGTGTGCATGCAGATGGTGCATGTAAGTTAGGTTTCACACATCAAGACAGTATCTTTACAATAGAAGTTTCCAAAGAGAAAGGTTGAGCTACACAGAGAAAAGACAAAAATATCTGAAAATGTTCATTAATATTTCTTAAAAGGAGCAAGATTGTTTCTTTGAAGGTTTTCTTACAATCAAGTAGGCCCTCAAGTCTTTTGAGAATGCCTATTCTAGTATCTACAGACATCTGTTTGATCTTTTATTTATTTATTTATTTATTATTGACATCCAGATATCCCCAAATATTTTCATATGTATTATTTTCTAAATAGTATAATAAAAGCTATCACTCACACATCTGCATACCAATAGAAAATTACTATACTTTGTTCTGATTGACTGAATCTACACACTATGGAACTTGGAAATACAAAGGGAAGGCAAAATGAATACAGTTTTAAAATATGTACTTCAATCTTCAGAGATTTATCTCATCCCAATTTAATGAATTACAAAGAATAAAAATGGTGAAAAAGTATTTTGATTTCTCCCTTATTGAATATTTAAAAACCATTGAAATAGGATTTGTTGTTATCTAAACAATAACTAATTATTTCCTTTACTATCATGTGAGAAACTTTATAATAAGAAGTAGATATTAACTTCTGAAAAGAAAGTATGAAAGGTTCAGTAAAGAAATCCTGTATTGTCATTTAATTTATGCTGATTATTGAAAACATCTTATATTTAATTTTTAATTTCGTCTAATATCTTTAGGTGTATACATGTGTAAAGATGTGGAATCCAGAAGACAACATCTGGTGCTGTCTTCAGAAAGGCCATCTGCCTCCTTAAGAAGAATCTCTCATTGGTCTGAAGTTACTAATTAGGTTTGGTTGCTTGCCAGTGAACCCCAGGGATCCTATTCCTTTGGCATTCGCAGTGCTGGGATTACAAGCATATGCTGTTATGGTTAGTATTATTACATTGGTTCTAAATAGTGAATTCAGGTCCAAATGTTTTGTGAAACAAGCATTTTATCAATTGAGCTCTATCCTCAGTCTCATTACTTCACTTTTACAGTAGGAACTTATAACTAATTATAATTACATAAAATTATAAGCAATAAATTTGTAGTACTTGCATCATATTATACATAGTTTATATTTTGTGTATTATATATTGTATTTTGATTCTATATGTTAATGATTTACACTTGCATATCTCATCAGTATGCATTTTCACTTAAAATGTTTTTAATTATACTTGAACTATGCTCCCCAAACTTATTTTCAAAATTAGCCAATCTCATGGCATTTTTTCTCATAACAAAAACTTTTAGGAGGCTGTGTAAGGATAAGGGGAACACAAAGGTTTTATATGTACCCTTTAAATAGTTTAATTAAGTAATAATATTATTTTGCATCTGGGCTAAGCTAAGATTCTCCAGAAAACAAAACACTAGATAAGAATCAGTATTCTTGTTGGATGATTTTAGAAGCAAAGACCTACCCTAAATCTGCAATATAATTTCTGGTAACTGTCCACCTAAAAACACATTAAAGAATAAAGTTTTGGTTCTTTGACAGTTTTTCTTATTCTCCTAGCAAGTCCATCTAGCCTGCTATGGAGACATTCCTTCACAGATATTACAATCTATTCCTTTGGGATTCCAACATAGACTAAAGATCATTTGAGTTATCTAGCCTCGTGGACTTAAGGACTGCAAGATTCTTGACCATTCTATTTCAGAAAATATCAGATTAGCCAGACTATAGACTATAAGCCATCTAAATAAATTTCCTATTTGTATGTATTTATATATTCTATTATCTATTACAATGTATTATGAAATGTATATATATTATAATATATACCATAATATAACATAATAATAGGATGGCCTGTAATAATGACAGTCCACTCCCTAGTAACAACTTTCTTTATTAGTTAGCTGTCTTCAGAAGAGCACAACTGATAGATTTGATATATTCATATATTTAACATATTAATAATTAATATGTGTATTTAATTTTTCCTCTAAAGCTAAAGAGAGCTCTTGAGACCAGGAATATGTCAAGGGAATTTCTTTATATATTCCTGAAAGGACATTATGGGAAACTATGGAAGAAAAGCCTGGATTGCTCTGGAGACCCAAAGATGTTGAAGATGCCAGATCCATGAGACATGTGCTAAGGATATGCACAGAAAGGGAGTAAAACAAGCCCCAGGGGGAGAAATGTGTTGAAGGCAGCAAACTTGGAAGGGAGCAATGATCTACTGCCTTTGGCATGAAGCATGGAGCTACAGTATCTGAAGTTTGTTTTAGTTTGTTTTGAGCTTATTCTGGATTAGTATTTTCTCCCTATGCCCCTCATTTTTAGAATGGTAATATATTCTGTATCACTGAATGATGAAAGTTTGTAAGTTATATTGTGCTTTTGATTTCACAGGCTATTACAATTAAGAGATTGTGGTGAGGTTCAAAAGAAACTTTGGATTTTCTAACAGAATTGAGACTATAAAAGACTATTAGGATTCTTGAAGTTGAACTAATTGCATTTTGCACTACATTATGGCCAAGAGCCTATAGAAGCTAAAGAGCAGAATGTGGTGGTATGAATGAGAATGGTCCCTAAAGGATAACTTGGTCCCTAGTTGATAGAATTCTTTGGGAAGGATTATGTGATGTGGTCTTGTTAGGGAAGGCATATCACCTGGAGAGGTCTTTGAGGCTTCAAAAGACTCAGATCATTGCTAGTGTCTCTCTTTGACTCCTACTTGCAGATCAAGATGTAACCTCACAGCTTTTTTTTTGCCAACCAAGCCTTTGTGTTGCCATTACTGACTCCAAACATCTAACACTGTAAGCTAAAATTAGATGCTTTCTTCTAAAAGATGCTTTGGTTGTACTATTTAATACAGCAATAGAAAAGTAAACACACATGCACAAACACATGCAAAGGAGGAAAGGGGCAAAGGATAGAAAAGGGATTGTTATGACAGGAGTAATCAGGAAGCTGCCAGGAAATGCAGTAGCTGTCTTGACCTAGACCCTCTCCTGAGACGTTGTTTCAGCTGTATCTGAGAACCAGATTCTGAGTGTACAGGGGGAATAAAAAAGAAGAGGTTGTTCCTGGATCCACTACAGGCATGAACTTTTGCTGGCTTTAGCATCTTGTACTCCATTCCATTAGGTGAAAATGGAAGCCCTACAAGAAAGGTGAGAAAAACCTTAAGAGACAACACATCAAGAAAAACCTTGAGAGACAAGAGATGTGACATCATGTCACATCTGCATGGAGCTGTAACCTCCTTCACTGCATGGAGCAGTGAAACAACTAAGATTCTTGACAGCAGTAAGGGTGCTGAGGAATTCCCTGAACATAGTCACTATGCTAAACGGTTGCTTGTTCTCCCAAACATCTTTGGTCCCATTCTGCTAAATTAGATCATTTAGACATATCTCAAAGGACTACATAGGTACATTTCTAATCTGTTTTACTCCTCCTTTCATACATAGGAATTAGGAATCACAATGTACTAGATTTTCATATCAGAAACAATAGATGAAAAGTGAAATACTATGACGGCTCTTCCTGTTCCTTTATTCCATCAGTTCTCAACCTCCAGTGCTATGGTGGAAAAACACTTAGGTTTCTGATGTCTTCCTTGTGTACAGTATAAAAAATTACTTAAGACTTTTAAACTAAGACTTGGGAATTGTTGATGACTTTTAAATTGCTTTTCCTGTAACATAAGAAAGTCAAGAGGAAGGTTGTAAAGTTTACCACGTCAGCCTCTGTTTTAAAACCATTTTTTCTTTTAACAGTGCTGGCTTCTTCCTTTGGTATCTCTCTAGACTATTTTGTCAGTTAATGTTGTGAGGCAAAGGAGTCTCTCTTCATTACCTGGTTCATTCTGCTTGGTTGGATTTTGTATTTATAGACAAGCTGGAAAAAATAAACTGAAATTGGTAAAATAATTATGTAAGTAAAAGGGAAACTGGAGATCTCGTTTTAGGATTTCAAGACTATTGACTTTTAGTGATTAAAACATTGTGGTCTTCATGAAAGGATGAATATAGAGGAATGGAAGAGAATAGAGCGCACACATTAGATTGACACAAAATTACTGCTAGTCAGCTCCCTATGGTGTAGTAAAACATAAGATGCAATCTACTTAAAAACAACAAACATTTATTTGGTTATTAATAATTTTATCTAGTAACAGACTTGTATGCTACAATAAGACTTTCCAGGCAAGATATACTCATTGGTACAGTGATGGAATGATGGTTGTGGAGGATAAACAACTATTATGGCGTAAAAACCCAGAGATCAATCAGCACGATGACCAAAGTTCAAATGGAGGGTCTGTTTTAAGTAGGCCAGGACTTCCTGAAAAGAAGCACTTCTCACAAAGCAGCCTTGACACCCCAAGCTCCACAGCCCCTTTCTCTGGGACATAAAGTCTCTACAGGATTAGGCATATCCTTTCCCACTGAGGCCAGACAAGGATGTCCTAAAGAAAGAATATTAAAAGCAGTAAGCGAAAAAGGTCAAGTAACTTATAAAGACAGACCATTGGAATTACACCAGACTTCTCAAGAGAGACAATAAAAGCCAGAAAAGCTTGGACAGATGTCATGCAGGCCCCAAGAGACCACAGAGGACAGCCCAGGCTACTATACCCAGAAAAACTCTCTATCACATAGATTACTGGGGATTTTTAAAGACAAAGAACACAGTAAAAAAAAAAATTGCCTCCTCTTTGTAGCTGCAGGGGGAAGCAAGTGAGCAGATTAACAAGAGTCAAGAAAATGCAGTTGGCTAGAATATTTTTGACCCTGACATTATAGAACAGGATTGGATGCTTTCCAATAGGACTTTTCCTGGAGACATGTAGAAACCAAAGACTGCTTCAGTTGAGAATAAAAAGGAGAAACCTTTATCTTGTTACACCAACTACTAAATGATTGGTTTGAGCCCTGTCCCACAAAAAATGAAGTCATGACTGTCACTGTAAATTGGGTCAAAATCTCATGACTGCAGAAGTCACAGAACCTAAGGACATGCCTATTACCATTTTTTGCTAAATGGATATGATGTTAAACTGTCTTTGAAATATTTGTGTTTATATACATAGATTAGGGCTGCTCTCACCCTTGGTCAGGGAAGCTTCTTTTGTAGTGTGTAGCAGCCAATGCAAAGATGAGTCAAAGTTCCAAGAATAAGTAATTATTGAATATGCAGCCTCAAGGTCAGAAAATAGCAGAAGAGGCGTTTGAAAGAAGGTAAGAGCCACAGAGTTTAGAAGAAAGCTGTGATACACCCTCTCTGTACATGGCATGGACTTTGCTCTCAGGAACACACAGTTGCGTTTGTCCCCAAGAGGGCTGCATGTGATCACTCCTGTCAAAATTCCAACATAGAACAGGAGAGGGACTCGTGAGGCTCCACTCTTAGCTGAGGAACTATTAACAATTAATGGTGGTTAATGGAGGGAAGCTTACTTTTTTTCAAGATGTTACCCATGATCTAATAAATAGCCCATGCCTATCAACAGCAAAGGAACCTGTATTAAACCCAGTGACTATTTTTTTTTAGAAAGCATGAAAATAAGTAGGGTATATATTCAGGGAAATGAGGGTTTCAGAGAAGTGGTAAGAGATAAGAAAGGGAAATTGGAGGATGCATATATTGAAAGCACATTATGCAAATGTGAGTACATATACATATATATGTATACATATATGTAACTAATAATTGATGAAAAGCTCATGAATTTAAGAGGGAATGCATAAGAGACTGGGAGGGAGAGAAAGAAGTGAGAGATTATTTAAGATATGGTACTCATGTATAACATTTCTCAAAAATTAAAATTTAAATAATGAATTTCAAAATATTTTTTGAAAAAATAAATTAATAATTTAGGAAACTAGAAACTACCCTGGGTATCAGTTTTCTCCTATCAAATACACAAGATTAGCCAAATTATGAAAGATACCCCTCACAGAGTTAGATCAGCCCATACTCATATTGGCTGCAAGGGCAACTTCGAACACTGATCAGAATCACAGTTCACTGTATCAGCTTTAAGTAGAAATCACTCACTACCTATGCACAACAACTACTCCTTAACACCCAGTGTGAGATGTAGGCTAACTTCATGGTGCATGACACGTTAGATAGGCTTTGGCTTTTGGATGCAAAGACAGCAGCATTTTTCAAACCTGAGAACTGGAAGGGAAAGATTTTAAATTTCATTGGTAATTTCTTGAGACAGCAGTCTCCCTGCAGTGAAGTCCAGGAAAAGGTAAGCATCTGTTGTTAATATATTATTTTAATGTTCGACCATCTGCCTGAAATCCAGGAGCAGGGAATATTGAACAAGTGCCCTTTTAGAGAGAAATAAACTCCTGAATTTTTTTCCAAAATTAATTAACTAGCTTCATAATTTCTTATTTTCTTTGTGATTATATTTTTGTTTACCATTTTCAGGTAGAAAAGAAAATTTCTGAAAACTTTGATATAAATCAGGTTTATTTTTAGATTATTTCAGTTAATGTGCTGAGTTTTAAGGTACTCATGGTAACTACTAAAATTGCTGCCTGCCATTGCATTTGATTTGTAACCTACTGTGGGCTTCCTCCAGTCTGAGGGGTATCTGGCATCTATCTAAAGCTGCAGATAGTTGTGACCTCTTCTTCATAAAGAGAACACATTGTTTATACACAGAATCTTCAGCATTATTTTAGGAGTACATTATTGTATTTCCCAAATCTTAGCCCAATTTTCTTTTTTCAGAGCTCCATGTTTCTACTATACTCCCCTTCCCTGTGGAGTTTATTGAATGGAAACATAATCTTTGCTCTATCCACTGACTTGGGCTGGTCTGCCTAGATTTATACATGCAGACATAATCTTTAGATCTTACAGACATTACCACATCCAGTCTGGGCCAGAATACATCTCAGTTTATCATCTATAGAACACTTTAATTGACTTTGTCCTCAAATTTCTTTAAATTAGTCATATGAAAATATTTTCAGGATAGAAACAGAGGAAGCACTCAGTTCTTCACGCTTTCTCTTCTTGAGATTCAAGAGTCAACATGTATGGAGCAGGTGGGAGCAGAGTATCACATTCTGCTTCCTGATTTAGGATGCTTTCTGTTCTCCAGTGTGACACAGTGAATTCTGACCTCATATAAATCTTTTAGAGACTGTTCCACAAGTTCTTTCAATTCTAAATTTTAAGTCTTAGTAAATCAGTTTATTTTATTTCTATAGCACAAAATCAGATAATAATTTGTGTCATGTGAACTTTACATGTGGGTTGCACTTGAACTTGTCTAAGATACTTAGCAAATAGGGTCAATTAATAAATATCTTCTCCTATAATTTCTGGTGTTAAAGGGAAAAGACATGTATCAAGAAGAGGAACATAGAGCAGAAGCAGGTAAGAATTGTGGAATGGTAAACCGTACCAGGAAGCTTGGCAGGTAGAGCCACTCTGAGTTCCCAAAAACTCAGGGTACACAGAAGACAAACTGCACCCTGCCAGATTCCTGGCCTGGAACATGTGCCATACTTCCCACATAAGGAAATGTGGCCTGTGGTCATGTAGGGCCAGAACAGAGTTCTCTATGTTAATGAGGTAACTAGAGACCCTGAGGGTTTAGTCAATAAGCTTTCTTTCCCTGACATTCCTTTCTTCAAAAGGTATTTAATCTTCAGTCTACCCTGAGAAGTCTGTATGCATCCATTTTCCACGATGAGCAACCAATAAATAGTTCGGAACCAAGGATTTTCTCATTCATCTACCACCACCATGGGGAACATGGAGAAGGTCTTTGCCTACAGAGCATAGTTTAATTCTCTCATAGAAGGCCTCTCTGCGCTGCCACCATAACCATTGCCAAGCTAAGGACAATTACCACTGAGCTAAGCAGAAGCTCCCCATTTCCCTGCCCCAGCCTAGATGCCTTCCTTAGCCTACAAGCCTCCAACTCTTCTCTCAGCTCTTCAGTGATGACTAGATATCCAGGAGTTTGGGAGTACCCTCTCCCAACCTTGTCATGAGCCCATGGACCCCGATCCTTCATTACTGACTCCTTTATGCGGCATCCCAGGGACGACTGGGTGCCCAGGGTTCTGGTAAACCCATCTTCGACTTCCCCCATCTTAGACTGCATTTTCCCAAGCTCAGAACAGTATCTCATCGCTTCCCTGAAACTCAGCACCCGAAAATGGCAGTAAATAAGCACAGTCAAGCTCTTCATGTTTTGGCTCCCCCAACATCAGGGCAAAACATGGACCCACAAAGTATTACCAGAAACACATGACAAAGAGAGTCAAAACCTGTGATAATGATTTTGATTCTCTAGTAAGTTTGTCTCCAATAGGACAAAGGACTAGCATGTGATGGTATCTCCTGGGTTTGAGATTTAATAGCTCTGCATCAAATCTGCATTGAGGGAAAGACTGTTCAAACTCAAAAAATCTGAGAAACCTAATAAGGAGTTACATGAACAACAACAAAAACAGGTAGAAAATTCAAATTCTCAGACTGACCCATATATCAGGATTTAGCTCTCAGACAAAAATAGTAAAAGAAATATATCAGGATACCATAGAGAACCTGACACGTAAGTAAGGAAAATAAATGGAGGACATTTTAAAACAAATTTCCTCATCCCACAAAACACTTTCATTTAGTCCATACACATTAGTTGATTGGTTCAGAACAGAATGTGTTTACATTGAAGTCATTAATGCCTGGGTAGACATATTGTCAATAAAGACAAAAGAAAATTAAGTTCTAATCCTGAAGAAGAGTATTAGACATGTTGCCCTTCAGGAGCCCGTTCTAAACAGGGCTGCCTGTTGTTCCAGTCAGTTAGTTATGCAGATATTGACTTAGTGTCAAGCAGAGTCAGAAACACTTTACATACATTATGTTTCTTTTGTGCTGAGAGTTATACACGTTTCTACACTTTAACAACTTCTGTAATTGAAGAATCCTGCATGGGCAGTGGCATCTGATAATTTAAACAGCAGTGTCTGTCTTGTGTTAGTGCACAAAATAATGCTGTGCCTCTTAAATGATGATGTCTGTGTATTGATAAAATGCTTCAGGATGAACAGCTCGCCTATGCAAACATCTACATTTGTAGAGAAGTGGCGGCACTTTGCTGTGTGGGGATGGGGGTCACACATACACACACATGCACACACACAGAGGTATGCAAACACACATACACACACACGCACACACACATAACACACACACACAACTAAGCTTTAGAGCCAGCATTTATACACAGAGAATATGGATTCTAATTTTTTACACTTGAACTCCATCTACAATTTCTCTCCAATAACACTGACTAAGGTAGGGGAAAGGCAGCAATAGCGTTTCAGATTACAAATGAGCCTTCTTATTGCCTGCAAGCCACTTACCTCTTACTGAAAGAAACTGCAGCACCCTGTTGCTGCTCCTTTGTATTCATTCCTGGAAACAACCCACAACCCCTTTTTTGGTAGGTGTACTCTGCCATTGAGCTGTACCCACAGGCCTTTTGGTTCTGTTCCTTATTTTCAGATATAGTTTTCCTAAGTTTTCTAGGCTGACCTTGAACTTACTCTGTATCCAAGCTGTCAGGAGCATTCAATCCTCCTGCCTTAGCTTCCTGTGCAGTTGAGATCACAGGCCCTTATTGTCACACTCAGTGATATTTGTGTTATTTTTTTTTATTTTAAATTTTTTAATTGGATATTTTATTTACATTTTAGATGTAACCCACTTTCTCTATCCCCCCCACACATCTAGGAACCCCCTATTCCATCCCCCCTCCTCCTGCTTCTAAGATGACATGCCCCCACCCACCCTCCTACTCCCACCTCTCCACCCACAATTTCCCTGACACTGGGGAGTCCAGCCTTCACTGGACTAAGGACTTCCTCACCCACTTATGCTTGACAATGTCATCCTCCTCTACGTATACAACTGGGGCCATAGGTCCATCCCTATGTGCTCCCAGTCTGGTGGTTTAGACCCTGGGAGCTCTGGTTGGTTGGTATTGTTGCTCTCCCCATGGGGCTGCAAACTCTCTCAGCTCCTTCAGTCTTCTCTCTCACTCCTCCATTGGAAACACCTTGATCAGTTCAATGGTTAGCTTTGAGCATCCACCTCTGTATATTTCAGGCTCTGGCAGACCTCTAAGGAAAACAGCTATATCAGGCTCCTGTCAGCATGCATTTCCTGGCATCCACATCAGCTTCTCTCTTTGGTGACTGCACAAGGGATGGATACCCAGGTGGAGCAGTCTCTGGATGGCCCCTCCTTCAATTTCTGTCCCATGCTTTGTCTCCATATTTGCTTCCATGTGTGTTTTGTTACCCCTTCTAAGAAGGGCCAAAAACATATCTAACTGTTGTACATAGAGAAAGCAATGTTTTTGCTGTAGGATGATGAGGATGACCAGAAAAGAAACTTCTAAGCAGTAACTCAGACTGTTATGCTGTCTATACGTTATAATAGCAAGTCCTACCCTAGTTTCCATATTAGAAGCTATGGTCACCCAGCACAGAGCACCCAGTGGATATGTTGTCCAAGAGAAAACCTAGAAGTGATGGGTATCCCTCATCTGAGCTCCTGAAACTTTGTGTGAGAACTTTTCTATCATAGGTGCCTACCTCTGCCTGGAGTAATTATGAATAAGCAAAATTGTCTCCAGACATTACCAAATGTGCTCTAAGAGACAAAATCACCTACAGCTGCAAACCTGTGATTGAAAGTCTCTTCTTTTACTTGAACTACTCTGCAGCACATAGAAGAAAACCAGTGTGTGCATCCTGCATTAATGACAGATAGGCAGGATATGAGGCACTTGACATTAACGATAGAAGGACAGGATAGAATAACGTGTGAAATGAAGAACCACACTGAAGGGAAGAAAAAAGGAAATTAAGGGGAAGGGGAACAGTCATCCATGCTATGGAATTGCAAATTTGTGCAGCCACTAAGAAAATCAGTACTGCAGTTCCTCAGGAAGGTAGAAATCTATCTACCTCATGTCTACCTATACCACTCTTGGAAATACAGTCAAAAGACATTTCAACCTACTATAGAGACACTTGCTCAACTATGTTCATTGATACTCTGTTCATAAAAGCCAGAAATGATGGTAGCCTATATATCCTTGAGTAGTGAATGATTAACAAAACTGTGGTACACTTATACAATCCAATATTACCCTGCCATTAAAAATGAATGAAGCTTGGAAGTAAATAAATGAACCTAGATAAAGGTAATCATGAATGAGATTGCCCAGACCAGAAAGACAAATATGCTATGTCTTGACTTATAAGTACGTGGTAGCTCTCAAGTCTTTGATTGGAAAGATATAATCCATCAACCACATAGGTTAGGTTATAGAGTAAGGACTATGAGAGAGGAATGGACTACCTAATATGGGAAAATAGAATCAACAGTTATGAATGGATGAGAGTGGGACTACAACAATATGTTCAAAAAGTCATGGGGAAGGAAAATGTAGACAAGAGAAGAAATGTGTGGAGAGACAGAAAACTAAAGGTCATTTGAGGTGTGTGAATAAACTTAGTAAGTAGAAGTTTCCTAAAACCTATTCATCTATAAAAGTGATTTAAATGAAATCACCAAATAATGGGGTAGACAAAATCCCAACTGGAGTCCTAGCTGGATATCTCTTGTCAGGAAATGAAGTTTCCAATCCCAGAAATTGGTTACATCTAAACAAGTTGTTGGCCAAAGTGGTCATATGTTTCTCTTAAAGTTAATCCTGATTATAAATTTTAATAACTTCTGTAGTTGAAAATTGAAATTGAAATGTCCCAGGTTATTGCCAAGTTATTGGTTGCTCCATAAACTGCTGGTAAGGACACATTACTAAAGACAAGAACTACATCATTTAACATGGAGAAGTCAAACTGATGCCTACCTACAGCCTTCACCCCTACATGCTAGTGTCTCTTCTACTGCAAGTAACTCTGCACATTAACAAACAAGAAAGATAGACACAAACCTACCTACAAACCCTCCTATCTCTAATGATGACTTTCCTGAAAAATATGCTAGTACAATAGCAGCACAATGCTTATTGGAGTAACCACTCAAGACCTAATTGGATTTAAGGCCCAATCCATGAGTTGGAATCCATCTCCAACACTGCTCAGGTAGCCAATAATCTGAGATGAGAAATGGCAGGAACTGAGAGGAATGTTTAATAATGGTCTTCTGCTAAAATAATGAAGGCAATAACATTAATCTTAATGACATTCTTATATGCTCATAGATCAGCAATCATCAAGGAAGAGTATTTCTTCAGTAGATTGGAACAAACGTACAGATTCACAATCAAACAATGTGCAGAAAGTGAAAGACTTTAGAACACTCAGTGTTAAATGAGAAATTCCCAATAACCTATGGAATAGGAGGCAGAAAAGAGTAAGAGCACATGAAAAAGAAGGAAGCAAGGTTTTATAGCACAGGAGAACTGTTATATGACTTTACAACATAGACAGCACCAGCCTGGGTCTGTCAAGACAGGATCCCAGCTCTGAGAAGAGAAGTAGATATAAGCCTCCATGCCTAATGAGAAGCTATCTCCAATTAATGACAACTTCCAAATAAAAAATAGTTTTCACTAGTAGAGGTTAACTGGGGATACAAACCACTCTTAAGGGAAGGCTCCATGGCCAGAAATAGATAGCTGTTACTGGTCTAGAGGCAGTGTGACCTGAGAGAATGGAGTTGATAAATGAGGTAGACTAAAGTTTTATGTGATCGCCAACTTTATTCAGAGCCAGAGACAATTTATACTCTGGGGCTTAAGAAAGGTCACAAGAGTAAAGTTCTCATGAGCTTAAACTGTCTACAATTACAAGTGCAAGCTACATATGGAAAAAACATGTTTTTCCCAAAAGACATATAAAGGGTAGTTTACACATGTGATTGAATGCAACATCGAGCATTAATGATTAATCTGAAGTAAACTCACTCCTACCCACTACACCTGGGAGGAGCATAAAAACACACTCCAAGAACAACTCCATGTTTTGACAAAACTGAGATCACAAATCTGCTGTCTTGTATTTTAAGCATGTTCTCACAAGCATTCAGAATTTTCTTCACAGGATTCCATTTCTGGATGGTGTTCTAACAGATGTCCAACATAAAAAGAATTCAACAACATGTTTGCAGGTATTTTGTCTCATAGTGTTGGCAACATGGAATGAGTTTTCTTTTTTGTGGTTAATTTTTCATCTTTTTTTAATTTTCCTTTTCTGAAAGTATATTATTTCATACATTGAATTCTGATTACAATCTTCTCTCCCTAAACTCCTCTGAGATCCTCTGTAATCAAAATCTCACTACATGTTGTAAAATTATATTAACAACCTTCAATATATTTCTGTAGAAAATATTTAAGTGAAATATCAAGCATGGGTGTAAAAAGTAGTGGTTCTCTATGAGTGCAATAGTTGTAGATCTGACCTCTTTAATTTCATTATAAGTTTATGTAAAAATCTAATAAACAGTATAATTGAAAGGTATATTTTATTGAAATAAAAATCACAATTGAGTTGATAAGTAGCAATCCTTTAAATCATGAGACTAAAACTCAGGTAGATCTTGCATGAGCCAAGGGACAGAACTTCTTAGCAGTTACATACTATTACTGTGGTGCCAATTGGTGTTAGCATTTTGCTTTCTACTGCCTCAATGAAGTATTAATAAATTCTCCATATTTTCTGCTCTTATGGAAACTTTTAAAAATGTAATGAAATAAAAAGCTCTCTGCTAATAGCATAAATAACCATGGTTCAAATGTCTCTATCTACTCTATAAATATTTATTCAACAACAAACTAGGAATTCTGACAAATTATTTTTCTCCTTAAATATTTCCATAGAAATAAAAAACCTAGGAATACTTTAAACTCTATGTAATTAATATATTTTATCACCATTTCTATATTCTTATTATCAATTGGTCAAAGAAATGAAATATGAAATAAAGATTTAGTCTATTTTCACAAATGTTATGATACCTACATCTCAAAATGCTTCATCCTTAGTTATCATAAAACTCAGGACATGAGGTCCTACTGTTGTAGAGACCACCTATTCTATCTACCTACGTCTATTTCATGATACTCAAAACTACTATAAGAGATAAGGAACATTTTATCATTGTTATTATTTGTTATTTTTTCTATATTAAAGATCAACAAATAGCAATCTGAAAGAGATTAAGTAACCAAAATCTGGAAATATTACATGTTTACCTAGTGAGAAAAAAATAAGATTTTCATCCAAGCAATGAGATCCAGGAGAGAGAGCTTGGTGACACATACGTCTAGGACATCCTGGGCTACAAAATGAGAACCTACATAAAAAGTTACTATATCAATATTTTCATGTTTAAAAATGAATGATTTCATTAGCTTATCATCCTTGGGTTCAAGGAATTTCTTTGTAATACAGATAAATTAATAATAATCAGAAGGTTCTAGAGGGATAAATATGTTTTTAAATGTAAGGAAAAGCAGAACTATACCAACTCTGTGAATTTGCTCCACGTTTTCTTACCATGGGGCCTTCCTTATAGCTATATTTATTCTCAACAGTCTACCTTGAATTAGAGACCATCACATTTCCTTCCTCTTGTTATTATAATGAAACAAAGTTTTCAAAAATTGATTTATTTTAAGTATTTACTTAATGTAAAACTCAACTTAAGTGTTATTCTAAAGATGTTAGTGTGTCTCTATTCTATGTTAGAATTTCTTAGCCTAGGGAAAGGAGTATACTTAATCATTGTAGGTATGAGTCCAAACTCATAACACATTATGGTAATGAGAATGAAGTTTCTTCAGGTAACTGAGGGTTGATCTTTCATAATATTTAGCTATAGTACAAGTATCTCTATAATAAGATACAGATAAGAACTTTACATTATTATAGAGATACTTCCTTAGCCTTGTTCACTACTGCTTTATTCATAATAGACAGAAACTGAAAATAGCCTAGATAATCATCAACTGATGAATGGATAAAGACAATGTCATATATTTATACCATGGAGTATAAAACAGCTGTTAAGAAAAATGAATTTGTGGAAATAAATAGAGTTAGAAAAAAATTTTGAGTTATGTAACTCAGACCCAAAGATACTGTGTTTCCTCTTATATATGGATGCTAGCTTTTAAGTTTTTAATATGAGTATTATAATTGAATAACCACAAGTGTCAGTTACATAATAACAGCTAAGAGGGGAGGAGGGCTCACTTAAGCAAGGGGAAACAGAATAAGTAATATGGAAAGATAAAACGGAAACTAGGATTATTACACAGGGAGATGGATAGGAGAGAAAGATAAATGTAGGAATATGTAAATATGGGGAAGTACAACTGACACTGTAAGACTTTTGAAAAACTATATGACATACTATGACACCAAGTAAAACTTCAATGCCAGGAATGGGTTACAACTTGTTGATTGATTTATTGGCCAGAAGGCTTATGTGGAACCTTCCAAGTATCACAGGCTATTGCCAAGGCTATGCTCATTTCTGCAACTTGATGGTAAGGCTCCACTGCTAAAGAAAACACTTATATGTCATGGAGCACAAAGAAATAAAACTGGTGCCTAATGAGAAGTTTCACTACCACTAACAGTTCATGGTGCCGGAAAGCACTCTGCATACTATCAGATGAGAAAGGCAATCATCAATATCACCCAGTGTGATGGTGATCCTTGGTTGCCATATTGATTATGTTTGAAATTAACCAAAATCTAAGATGCCAGGTATACCTTTGAGAGATTTTGGTTGATTAGGTCATCCATTTGATTTCAATATATGACCCTATATTTTGGATCACTTAATGTAGGAGAGGTCAACTGAAATCTGAGATATACCTTCTGTTGGCAGCCTATATAAAAGACATGGAAAATGGAAGCTCTGGTTCATTGCCTTCTTTCTCGCCCTCACTTTGACTAGCAAGGTCAGTCTTTCTCTGGTATTAGAGTTCACTTCTTTATTATTCCAGAAAAGACCATTTGAAATATTCAGCCTTGTAGAATAATATATATATATATAGTGGAAGTTTTGACTTTCAATTGGGAGACAGACATTGTTGGAATAGTCAACCACAATCTGCCAACCACCCTAACAAATCTCCCTGCCCTCTGTGCATGCGTTTGGGGTGTGTGTTGTGTGTGGTATGTGTAGTGTGTGTGTGGTAACATATATTCAGTCAATCAGTCTATTCCTCAATAGAATCTTGACTAATAGAGAATTTTGTGCGGAAGTAGTTCTAAAGCAACAGAATATAAAAATGATCTTATTAAATGTGTCTGGTATATGCTTTCAAATTTACTGATACCTAAATTTATTCAAGCCTCTCTAGGAAGCTTGGAGAGCAGTAAAAACCACAGTGTGAATGATTTAAAGAACATATTAACCAAATATATTTCGATTATCCTGATTTATCTGTTGTGAGAAGCAAGTAAATTAGTGACTATTTGTATAAAACACTTGACAATTTGTGTAAAAATAAGAATAACTATAATGCTGGTTGGTTGCTCCTCACCACTCCAGAAAAAATTGACAAAGAAAAAGCTTTGGATGTCTCTTAATCACTGAATCATCTCTTCACTTCTAATTTTGATTCTTTCTTGAATAAAATTTTGCAGTAAGCTATTTCTTAAACTTATCATTAAGAAAGGGTAAATATCTATCTTAAATAAAATACATGGAGAGACCCTTAAAATTATGGAAAGTTAGCATATTTTTATTTTAAAGGTAATAATGCATATTAGAAGTATGATTTCAATATTTTAAAATTTAAATCTGGTTTTAAAAGAGTTGGTGACAAATGTCATATTGTCAAAAGCAGTGTGCTGGACTGTTCATCAGCTTGTTTGCACTGAGGGAAGTATATCTAAGTCAGTTCATCTGTATGATTACATCATAAAGTTTATGGAAAGTGAAGTTGCATGAGTTGGCGGGAACAACACCAGTCATTATCATTTCATTGTCAACACTGGCTGGTGGAAAGAATTCATGAATTCTTGTCCTTCTTATTCTATACAGATATATTTCCCAACTATTCCCTTGATAAGCAGTTATAAACCCCAAAACTTAACACGACTGCTTTCGTGTGGATTTCAGAAAATTACCTAATCATCTATGAATCAATACACTTACATAGAATTTCCCATTAGTCCCCTCTGAAAACTAAATGTTAGCTATGACTAAGCTTATGTAGAACTTTTTTTCTTGGCTTATTCACCATACACAAAAATAACACAATTAGAGTAGCCTTACTTTGATTCTCTAACCTCTTTGGACCTTTGGATCTCTACTACTACAAGTCTAAGATTTAATATCTTTACAAATTCATTGCACCACTATGAACTTCTGTGTACCAAACTGTCAAAAGTTACTGGCACAACAAAAAGGATGGTGCTTTCAAATACTGATTATGCGATCTGATGGTCATGGAAATTATAAAAATCTCACTGTTCATCTAGGCCAGGAATAAAGGAAGTGACCTGACCAGCAGAGTGTAAAGCAAAAGTTTAAAATGTTAATAACTGGATTGATTCCATTTTAGAATAAAGGGTAAGGTTCCAAGGATTTAATTTTATTAAGACTTAAGTATAATCATGAAGAAATAATTCAGGAAGATGCTTGCTAAATTAATTTAAATTTTCTTTCTTTCTTTCTTTTTTTTTTTTTTTTTTTTTTTTTTTTTTTTTTGATTTTTTCAAGATAGGGTTTCTCTGTGTAACTCTGGCTATCCCGGAACTCACTCTGTAGATCAGGCTGACCTCAAACTCAGAAATCTGCCTGCTTCTTTCTCCCAAGTGCTGGGATTAAAGGCGTGTGCCACCACAGCCCCACATAAATTTTATTTCTTTTATGGAATTCTGATTTTATCATTAATAAAAGAGTCTTAGAATATGCAATTTTTGCAAGATTCTAAATGATATATCATTATTGAAGCAATTATCTTTAAAATTGAGGGACAGGAGATAGCCTTAGTGAGAAAAAATTAAGTAAAGTTTGTTCGTTCAAAGGAAAATGAAATATATATCAAATATCACAAATAAAAATTTGTGAATAAAATTTAGATACATACATCAAAAAAATGTACAAGAATAAATTGACAAGCAAATTTTAAATAATATACATATTCTCCAATTAAATAGGGACCATGTGGTGCATAGAGGAAAGAAAGAAAAGTCAAGATGGTACTTTTGTATAGACATTGAAGTATTTGAAGAAATTTCAGGAGAGTAAAATCCAGGATCAAATCAATAAATCATGCAACTGCAAAAGGAAGAGGACAGCAAGAATGGGGCATAGATATTCTAGTTGATTGTGATGCTAGGACAAAGACACAGGCCAGATGAGCTGTGGTTTGAACATCTAAATCAAATATCTGATTCAGTTCTTTCTAATAGAGGTGATCATTGTTTCTTAGATTACAAAGTTCCTCAGGATTTAAATTCTTTGTTTTTTGTTTTAAATTCTAATACTAAAATTGGACACTATTAAAAAATGTTTCCTGGTAACTACAAATAATTAAATAAGAACTATGTGTATGTGTGTGTGTGTGTGTGTGTGTGTGTTGTGTAGATAAATTGTTTCAGTTAGCAGAATAATAGTAGCAATTTTCTTTCCTGGGCCCCTTGAGAGATTTTTCAAGCACTCATTCCAAAATGGGAAGTCTTTGTGAAGCATCATTTTGAGGTTCAGAGACCTAAATAGAAGAGAAAATAGAAAGATTGTAGGAGCCAGAGGTGGTAGATGACCCCAAGGAATCAATGTCTTCCTTGAATATGACATCATTAGTACAAATATGAACAGTCTATGACAGCATGCATGAGCTGCCCTCAAGCCAGACAAAATCCAAACAGGGAAGGGGAATGTGGGCATAAATCCACCGTAAAGCCATTTCTTCAACTGGTAGCTGGTACAAGCAGAAAAAAATAATTTTTCTCCAAATTAATGTCATTGAGTATAACAAGCAAACTCTAGGGAAGACCCCATACTTACGAAGAGTTGACCAACACAAAGTGGACTGCATGTTTTTTATGATGTTTCTAATATTTTGTTTGTTTAAGAGAGATGTTAAGCTTCAAAAACATGAAGCTAGATGGGCAGAAAATTAGGGGAGGACCTGGGAGGAAGATAAAATATGATCAACATATGTTTTATGTATGAAATTCACAAAAAAGTAAATAAAAACACAAAAATCAAATGGTTCCTACCTAACTGGACTATGGCAGCTTGCTGTTTGTCTATAAGTATCTGCAGATGGGACTAACTTCAGTCAGTTGACTTAGACTCAGTAAATTGCATTAAACATTGTGAATGGCTCTCACACATTCTGTTGGTTCCGCTGGTTCTATTTCTCTGGAGGGTTACACAACCCACTATGCTTATACAAGCCTCTCTTTGTAGCCTAATAAAATGCAATGGCAGTCACAGTCTTCAGACTTAGATCATAAGAAGTGCTGCAACCTTTATATGGGTTCTTATGATCCTCTGTTTTTGAAAACTTACCCTTCAAACCACATTCAGTTCCTGTAGTAAAAAGCATATTGTTTTTATGATCATTTATTACTCTAGCTAGTGTTTCAGGTACTATGAAACAGAATGGCAATAAAGTTAAGTTTTGTCTTGTTCTGGATTTTGTTTGGATTGGTTGTAGTTGTGCTCTCTTTATAAATAAGTGGGCTATGTGTTGTGTGTAACACTTACTGTGTTGCGGTTTTGTTCCCTGGAGCCTTACTATTTCTACAACTTTTATTATGAAGGCATATTGGGATGTGTCAAAGAAATTTTCTACACCAGATGAGATGACTATGAAAACTTGAAGTCCATTTGTATGACTTGTCATAAAAACAAATTATTTATGTTGAACAATCTCATCATCCTACTTTTGGATAAAGATAACTTGACAATAGATATCTTTTTTTGATGTATGCCTTATTCATCGGGTGTTGGCCCTAGTTCCCCCTCCCTCCTCTCTCTATTAGACACACACACACATTTGTGTGTGTGTGTGTGTGTGTGTGTATGTGTGTGTGTGTCTGTTGGTCTCTTGTCTGTCTGTGTCTTTACCTGCTTTAGCTATTAGAGTAATTATTGGTTTGGTAGAATGAGTTTGGAAGTGTGCTTTCTGGTTCTTTTATTTATTTATTTACTTATTTGTTTATTTATTTTTATTTAATGAATTAAGAAGGGTTGGTTGCAGATCTTTAAAAATTCTGCTATAAATCTCTACTGAACATTTTTTTTCTAAAGAATTTTTATTATGTTTTCAATATTCTTACTTGTTATGAGTATTTTAAATTGTTGACTCTTTTAATTTAATTTGATGGTTTGGGTGTATATAGAAATTTATTTTTTTCTTTTAGATTTTCTAACTTAGTGGCATATAGGTCTTCATGGTGTTTCATTATAATATTCTGTATTCCTTTTGTGTCTGTTGTATTGTTTACCTGTTCATTTTTGATTATTTGAAATTAAGTCATCTCTTTTATTTGACTGTGTGAGCAAAGAATCCGCTGATCTTATTTTTAATGATTTATCATTCTTTATATTTTTGTCTCTACTTCTGTTTCTTTAATTTCTTCTCTGAATTTGATTTTTTACTTGCCAGTTACTTGTCTTGTGTTTGGTTTTTTCTTCTTTTTATAAATTCTTGAGTTGAGTCATTAAGTAAGATATTTATGTTAACATTTGTTCTTTTTTGTTGTTGTTTGTTTGTTTGCTTTGTTGTAGGTGTTTAGAACCTTGTCAGAATGCTTTTCATCAACATGTTGCAGACTTTTTGTTTTGTTATATTTTAGATTCCAGTTAACTACAGATATTTTTGAAATTGAATTATTCTTTGATCCTTCATTACTCAAGAATGTATTGTTTAATTCTATGAGTTTGTGTAATTACTAGACGTTTATCTCTAGTTGAACATCTATTTTAGAGAAGCCTCTATAAAGATTTAATATATATTCTTTGCGTTTAAGTTGAATATTTTGTAGATATATTTTAAATATGATTGATGTATGATGCTGTTTATTTTTGATGTTGCCGTATTTATTTTTTGTTCAGATGACCTATTATTGAAGGAGGTGGGTTACTGAAATCATGTGCTGTTAAGGTATGCCTTCTAGCATAAGTATACCAATTATATTTCATGCGTACCATATTGTTGCTGTACTATGCCTGTCAGTCATTGACACAGAAAAATATCTTGACTCAGAACAAGGTCATGCCAATCACATATCCTCTTACAAACCGTACAGAATGTTCTGAGGTTTTTAATCTTAAGGAATTCCACAAAGCTTTTCACAAGATCCACCAAATTAATTTCAATAAAAACTGGTATGTCTAAAATGGCTTGAATCAGAGCTGACCACTGTACAGCACTTCCTACATATACATACAAGCTCACTATGGGCTATATATGTGTGTGTATATATAATATGTATGTAGTATGTTTTTCTTCATAAGCATTCATGCACTAAGAAATGATTGTTGTCATAGCTTTAGCTCCAAAAATTAACTATGTCCTTGGTATGATCAGTATTAGGGTGTGTGTTTCAATAAACCATCCCTGTCTGACTGAGACTGGTGGTTATATGGTTTGTGGGACAACTCATGAACCTCAACTCAGTACTACTAGTGAGTTGTTACTCTGCATGTTGAAGTACAGCTATGTGTTTTCATTAAATTTGCTGGGACAAAATTTAGTCCATATATTCTTCGGGTTGAAATACTTTCTTGGTTAATATTCCTCCTTAAGAAGAAATTCTCCTTCTCTGTTACAATTCAAAGTTAATTATGTTAGACACTAGGTAGTATTAGTACCAGTTTTTTTCTTGGCTTGCCTTGCTTGGATACTTTTATCATTAGATGAGTTTCTTGTGGAAACATAGATACTGCTTTTTTTTTTTTTTTTTTTCAACAAAATGTCAAACATTGATTTTTATCAATAATGACTTGGAAATTAGATATTGTGGTTAAAGCCTACTAGCTCAGAGAGGAAGAGAAGGCACCCAGCTGACCTTCCTCTTTAGCTTACATCCCAAAACTCTCCATCTCCACTTCATCTCAAAAACTCCTCAAACTGAATGTCCTTCACTTCTATTTCCTGGGTGTCTCTCTATTCATCCTCCTGACTTCTCTTCTTCTCTGTGGTTTGTTTCTTATCTCACAATCAGCCCACTGGTTGCTTAGTCCACCTTTTGACCAGTGGCTGACTTTATTTAATCCTATTTACAATAAACAGAAAGTTCTTGGATTAAAAATATGTGCCAGGGCTGAGCCATGCACAATTAGAAATGGGTTTTTCCAGTAAATAAAGCAATCTTGAAGTTCACAGTGTGATCACATATCCTACAACAGGACATAGTTTCTTAATGAATTCAGCTAGCCTTTGTTTTCATTAAAAAAATTGAGGCTATGAATAAATAAAGTTTTTATTTAAAGGTATGCCTCAATTGTCACTGTGGATTTTATTGTTCACTCTTGGTCACTTTTATTCTTATTTCTGTTTTATTTCAGGAGTTATAACTCATCTATTTTCTTTCTGTAACCTCCTTGCTACTCTTACTCTTTTCAGAATTATCTCTTCAGTATGACTTTTGTGGTAGACATGAATCTTTTATCCTATTTATATCAGAGGAAAAAATGGCTCTTCTTTAACTGTGGCAAATATCGTTGCTGGGTAAAGTATTTGTAATTTACAGTGTGGTCCTTTATAAATTTGAGTATATTGCTAAAGACTCTTCTGGCTTTCAAAGTTTCTATTGAGAGATCAACAGCTATTATTATGGGTTTTCCTTTATATGTGTGACACTTGGCTTTTCTCTTCCAGTTTTTAATACCCTCCTGCTGTTCTGTATTTAGATTTTAGTTAAACTATGCCATGGGGAATCTCTTGTATGTTCTTTTTATTGGAACAGGAATAACATATATTATATTGGTCTTTTGTAATATTTGTGTCTTCTTTATGAAGAAAACTAATCATGTGATTTTTGTGACTTATTTAGCATCAATGTCCTTCGTATGTTTAAAACCATGTAAGATACCTTAATAAAACAATGTAAGAAGAAAGTAATGATTTCCTCTAAAAATCTATGGAATGTGTATAATTTTTCATTTACAACCACAATTAGTTAGAACAACTTTCCCAATTTAGAGCTAGTGGAAAGGGACATGGCCACTAAGCCCTCAGCATGGCCAAACAGATATGTGTGAAACACTTCTGATATACCCCTCTCGCAATGGCTAGAATCCATTCTATGCAAGATAAAAGACAACTAGGCCGAAAAAGAAAAGGTTCAATTTAGAAAGCAATCATTTTAAGTCTTTGTTATCTTTTAATAAACAAAACGTTTGTAAGCTTCTTTTGTAGTCTGCATTCTCACATAAGAACATTTCTCTTGACTGTCCACATTTGCATCACATTATTTTGCTTCATGTCTTTGGCTTATATAAAGGCCCAGTAGTTATTGCTTCATCTATAATGAGGAATCCAGACAATATTTGTCATGGTTCTGTCAAAATCAGGACTTTTCATAGGCCACATTTTTTACAAAATTAAGAATATGTCTGATCTTTAACAATGGTAAATGTGTATGGCCAATGTTGTGTCTTTGATACACAATTGTAATTTCAGTACTTGTAATCAGTACAAGAATTGATATGAATATTCATATGAATAGAAGATTCATATTAGGTTCAAATTCAGGCTCTACAGGGCAAGCTCCAGGCCAGGCAGTGATACAGCTCTAAATAAACATAATAAATGAATACATAAATAAATAAACAAACAAACTATACAACAAAATAAAAATAAAATGAGAGAGAGAGAGAGAGAGAGAGAGAGAGAGAGAGAGAGAGAGAGAGATCTGGCTAGCATAACTGTGTATTCAGTTATTTATATTGTTCCCTAAGCATTTAATCTCACTCAAAGAGTAGCTGGCCCCAGGATAGATTGACCAGTGTGTTTAGGACATTGTGGATTCCTTAGCCACTAAGTCCACTTCATATCATTGCTGAATTGCATTGTCCTGAAAAATATGAATATGTACCCAGGGACACAGTAATGGGGCCATAAAAAATTCAATAAAGTAATGTTTTAATGGAAATACATGGTCTGACATCAGAAAGGCACTAGAATTTTCATTTACAACTGGAACACACTGCTAAGAAACGGTGATAGACATTGTAACCCCCAGGTTTCTGAGTTCATCCTGTTCCTGCTCTGCTGTGGATGGATCTGGCTACTGACGTGTGTTCTTAGAAGAGACTATTATATAATGAACACAGGATTTCAAAAAACCTAAAAAGGCCTGCTGCCTTTTCTCTCAGCAAGGATGAAAGAAACCAGAAAGAGTAGCTGTCCCAGTCTGCTTTCTTGGGTATAATGATCAAGTGAGCACAATAAAAATACTCTTTTAATATATTTAAGGGGGAAGAAACGTCCTTTATTCCTCCTGAGCAACTTCATGGGCAATTCCTAAAACACCTTCACATTACAAGGTATAGGTCTCTTCCCAAGGTGAATAAAATTTCCACAACTGTCTATGAGAAGTCAATGATATTTCCTTTGGGCATTTACTGAATGGCCAAGTGGCATGCAGCTATCGATCATAGAAGAATTATAGGGCAGCACATGATCTTGTAGGAATTAATCACTGCTTTAACAGAATTGCTCCTGTTTTTATGAAGTCATTTGGAATAACCACATGCAGCCTCTGGCTTGGCAAGTGGAGGATCTGCAGGTAATGAACCATGGCCCTGTGTTATGGTTGAGCTAGAGAATGTTCCAACTGGCAATTAATATGCTACCAGTAAAAGCTATTTCTTTTAGGAAAAGTTGGAATAATAGTTTGAAACATTTTATAAGCCACAGAGATCTATTTATATCATATTATTTCATATATATTTCATATTTATATCAATTTTTCCAAAATTGGTCTTCAGAAGGACTCCAAGGTAGGGCTAGAGCTGTGCTGAAGAAAAGAGCACTCTAGCAGTGTAAAAATAAGTAATTATTTACAGGCATAGCTCATACAGTCTTGTATTTGTGTTTTCTTTCAGAGACCCTTCAAAATACTAACTGAAGAATGTATATTAAATTTTATTTTTAAGTGTTTGTCAAGAATAAAATAGAAAGGCACAACACACTTGAGTAATGATTTACCCACATAAAGAAAGTTTTAGCAGAAAGAGAAATGAAGTGGAAGGAAAAGAAGTAGACACAAACAAACTCATACTTTACATAACACAGTGATAGATGAGGAAGATACTGAAGAGTAATTCTTGTAAGGGAGAAGGCTATTCCAGGCTTCTCAGACATTGCTGAATTTTCCACTTACAAATATTTATCTTGCTTGTAAGATTCAGTTGATATATTCAAGCATCAATTAGTCTCCCAATAAAAGACAAGAGGTGGAAATGTGATGGTTCACATATGGCTGCCAAGCTGTGTGCTGTTGTTAACTCACTTCTAGTTCAAGTTGTTTATCATTAGTGTACCTCATTTTGAAAATGTTGACAAAGTATTTAAAGAGGTGCTTTTAGAGTTTATATATAACAAGAACCCTAGTGAGGGATGTTTCATTTATTCTAGGATTATGGTTTAAGCATTACTCAAATTATTGAGAATTGTATACATCTGGGCCAATGTGCGCTACTTCCATTTCTTGTTTTAGCTCTCTATCAAGAGAGGTAAGGGGCTGAGGAAATGGCTGGATGGGTAAAAGCTCTGTAAGTATGAGGGCCTGAGTGTGAATCTATTATGGTCACTGAATACAAGTACTTTCCCTCACATACACCACAACACATGCTGTGGTCACACATGCAAATGCATGTGCACATATACTCACACATCCATACACACACACACACACACAACCACACACATGACAACAAATATACTAGAAATAATTAATTTTCCTTTCTCTACTCTGAATTTTGTGATGTATCACATTCCTAAACAACAAAGATATATTTTGACTTGGTACTATTTTATGAGCATTTGGAACCATTACCTAAAAATTGTATAAAATTTCCTACCATTTTTAATTTAACTCACTTTCAGCCATGGTAAATTAAAGAAACTTAAAATCACCTGGAAGTTATGCTATATGGACATGATATTAAACTGACTCCTGGTAGTTATTTTAATAACCATATATATGTGAGTCTGTCAATCATTAGAGAAACTTTTCTTTGTCCTAGAATGGTGATTAACACCAAGATTCCCAACAGACCAAGGAATATAGAATAAGAGATTTCAGTGCTAAGCTATAAATGGAACATCTCTATCATGACACTCCTTTCCCCCAAGTTTCAAGGATCATTGTAGAAGAGGAAAATGGATGCATGTAATGAAAAAGGACGATAGATGAATATAAGAAAGCAGTGCCTTTTGAACACAACAGGGCCATGTGCAAGTGGGAACTCACAGCACTTGTTATTACACACAGGAGACCTATGGAAGCCTATGCTGGACCATCTTAATGTTTCTATCATTATAATAAAACACCATGAAAGAAAAACAATGTCAGAAGTAAACAGTTTATTTAACTTTACAGCTTGTACTCCATATTCAAAGAAGTTAGAGCAGGAACTCAAGGCAGAACCTCAAGGTAGGAAGTGAAGCAGAGGCCATGAAAGAAGCTTTCTTACTGACTTGCACAGACTTCTTTATTATATATTTCTGGACCAAGTGTCCCGAGTTGGCACTGCCCATAGTGAGGTAAGCCCTCTCACATCACTTACCAATTAAGAAAATATCTATATAAACTTACTTAGAAACCAATCATATGAGGGCCTTTCTCAATTAAGATTCATTCTCCTCTGATATAGTGTAGGTCTGTGTCAAGTTTACAAAAATCAACCATCACACACACTATGGTAATCTGAATGAGAATGGTCCACATACGTTCATATACTTGAGGATTTGGATGATGGACTTTGTTGGAGGAAGTGTGTCACTAGAGGTAGGCATTGAGATGTCAAAAGTCCTAGCCATTTGCCATTCCAGTTAACTTCATCTATTTGTCTCCAACTTGCAGATAAAAATATAAATTCTCAGCTATTGCTTCAGAACCATGTCTGATTGCATGCTGCTATGGTCTCTTCCATGATGGTCATGTATTCACTCTCTAAAATTCTAACCAAGTTTCCAATAAACTTTTTTTTTTAAAACAGTTGTCTTTGTCATAGTGTGTCTTCATATATTATGAGGGAATAGGAAAATAACTAACACAGAGACCAGATCCCAACATAGAGATGGGAAGTAGGCTTAAAATCACACACCTAACTCATCCATTTTTGGCAACTACTAGTTTCCAGGAGAGCTGGTTTTCCTTAAAGGCATAGACATGGTAAGTAGATCACACTGAAGTAAAACACATATCTAGGAATATAGAAATATTATAAATTTGACTTGATGGATGAAAGAAACAGGAGGATAGAAAGTTGAGTCTGTGAAGAAGTTAGGGTTGGGAGTTAATAGGATCAAACATGTTATACAAAATTCTTAAAAAAAACTTATAATTTTTAAATTATCAGTAAATCTAATGTTATGTTCCACTTACCAAGTTTTCCTGAGTCAAGGTTTTTTAAGTTGATAAGCACTCCTAGAAGTTTCACTGTTTCTAAAATATTAAAATATAAATATACTCATTCATACTTTTATACATTGACTATTCTATCATGTTGGCATATGCTAGCTAAATTTAAAAATATGAGATTAATATAGGAGAGACAAATGAAAAACGAGTGTGAATATTTTTTCACAAAAGGGATATCTAATTAGAGTTTTAATTATTTAACTGTTGAATAAATAAAAGGCAGAGAGACAGGTAAAGGAAAAATGAGAGAGAGGAGAGGGGAGGGGAGGGGAGGGGAGGGGAGGGGAGGGGAGGGGAGGGGAGGGGGAGGGGAGGACAGAGATCACCCAATGCCCATGTCCATGAAAAGATATAGAAGAAGATAGGAATATCTGTCGCCTGTTTATATCTCTATGCCTCAATACATAGGGTCCCTTGAAAATGTCTATACTACTATGAGCTTGAATATAATATCTTCACTCTTCCCTTTCAATTAAATTATAATTTGCCTCTTGTTCTATCTACTGTTGCTCAGTGCTGGCAATGCTATCCAAAGATAATCAGGCATCCCTGAAACTCTCTTTGGAATCAAAGTCAGAAGGAAATGATTTCCTCCTTTCTTTGAGTTACCTTTTGCCAAGAACTCCTGCTGCAAATCAAGGAAGCAACTTCCTATGTGAACATTTCATGCTTCAGTTCTGCTGAATTCTCTGTATCCTTTGAACTCAATTTAGCATTGAAATTCTTTCTGCTTGTGGGAGTATCGAAGAAGACTTTCTGCATGTACACTTGTGTTTAAATGTGAATCTCTCACATGGCCCAAGACTTTGGTTGAGCTTATTAAATTCAATTGGAATGGCCTGGGTGCTATAGCTGAGAGCAGAGTCACTTTCGTTCCTCACCTTCCAGGCTTAACTTGCTCTAATGTAATCATGTCTGCTTGAAGTGTGACCTCTGTGCCTTGATCTGTATTTCAGCTCTAAACTCTTCTGGCCTAAGTCTGATTATGTTTCTTATGAAGTGAGTCCAGGTTTCTCTACCTCAGACTTCTGCAGCTGTTCAGCCCAGATCTGGAACATCCTAGCAATCTTTCCTGATGCTACTGAATTCTCACATTCTTCTGCAATGAGGGGGTAAATAAAAGTTATATCCCTTTCAGAAAATCAAGAAGCTCAGAGTAAATATAAGTTCTCTCATCAGCCTTAATTGTCACTTCTGTGGATGTCAAACTGACAGAGGGCAGAATCTAATTTCCTTGTTGATTCACCATGAATTAAACTGAACTGACGATTTTTATTTTCACCTGGCAAATTCATCCAACACTATTAAAATCTAGCTAATCAAGTAAAGTTATCTGCCAGGCACATTCGGCTCTCCCACACACCTCTGATTTTCAGCATCCGACTTCCTGGACTCCTCTGACAGCCATGTGTTGGATTGCATTTACAGTTTTAGAAGGTGTAAAGGAATGCATCGGCATAGTTAGCCAAGGTGCCAGCAAATGTATCAAGTAACAAATTACGGGAAAATGGAAAAAAAAAAAAACTACCCTGAAATCTGAGTGAAAACCAAACAGGTAGGACAGCAGCAACACTGTTTAAAAAAAAAAAAAGCATCGTTCAGGCAGATGGCTTAAGAGACTGTGTTTGGGAGAATAGAAAAAGCAATTCTGAAGGAAATTGACTTTTGTGGAAAAAAAAAACATGTTTACCCTTATAAAAATAAACATCACAGTTTAGATACAGTCAGTAGAGTAGTAGGAAGTACTGTTATCCATATGTTCTGATAAAATGACCCATCTGGCAGTATAGGAACAACCAAGGAAAGGAACTGTCATTTGAGCTTTCAAAGACAAAAGAGGTTAATATCACAGAATCAACGTACCATTTCCTAAAGGTATGATGAAGGATATTTAGTATACCAAAAAGAAATGAGGGTCACTACTTAACCATTGCCAATTATTAGATCAAGGACATAACCAGGAAGGAGCAACCTGGACTTGTCAGATCACAGATTAAATAAATGGATTCTTGATGCTTTGGACAGCCATGGATAAATGGTAACAGGTGATACCAAACTAGCAACTTCCTTACATCTGGACCCTGCACATCCCTTCCCCATGAAGGCAGATTCCAAGTTCCACCCTCGTTTACAATAGGCATGTCTTGACTTCCTCCTTTTTAAAGTTCCATGTATTTACTATCAGCCCCAAGACATCAGCCAAGGTGCAGAGATTCTGAGTGGTTGCCACATTTAATACAGAACCTAAATTACAGCTGTATGTATAATGGTAAAGAATAATATAAAAATCTAATTGCGTATAACTTCCAGTTGTTAGAAAAATGCAGCCAATGAGGGCCAGTTTGACTGAATATTCAAATGTGTACTCTCTATCTCTATGATTTCCCCCAGCCACTGCTTGCCTGAAACAACAGAGTTAAGTAATTAATACAATTGTCTCTTTGAATGTTCTCCCTACAAATATTGTTGTTTTGTGTGAAACTGGGTATAAGGACATCCATACAACTCAGCTTTCAGTACAGATAGGTGTCCAGCCTTTGGCCACTGCTGTGAACACATACAGTCATGAAAACTATGCTGCCTTGAAACTCTTTCCAGGCTTTGGGTGGGAAAGAATTCTGTTCACACCAAGTATGCCCATGGATAGTTTTCAATCAAGTCCTTATTATCTTTCAGTTTCTTGTATAACAACTATCAGTTTCACTTTAATATCAGTTCAAGTGAAAATCAGTTTTAAATACTGATCAGAATATCAGAAGAAAGGAGTGCAGAGGTGATGGACAGAATAGGGATGAAATTACCATATCTCTCTCGCTCTCAGACTTCTTATCTTGGATTCAGTGATGAATGGGCTGTAGGTTAGAGGGACCTAAGGTCTTCACAGTTTTCTGAGTGTGTTATAACGTGCTCTCCTAAGTCAGCCAATCTTTTCTTAAAGCAATTCTGAACAAGATTTAGAAAATTCAGAGCGTAATTTGGCATGGTAATAAATGCCTATAATTCTAGTACCCAGAAGGTAGAGACAGTAGGAGTTCAAGGTCATCCTCAGGTACACAAGGGAGGCTAATCTGAAGTTCTAGACTGTGTCTCCAAGTGCAAAGTCTTCCACGAACCCAGATATCTGAAGCTGTTCATGTTTCTCCTGTCTTCTTTGAAAATAAATCTTTATCTTTTGATTCAGTCAAATGATATTGTGGCTTTTTCTACCTTTAAAACATTTCTTTTCCATTCAATTTGTTCTCTACTGTGGGCAAAAATTCTCCCCATTTACCCAGTCATTGTAAAATTCCATTTCATTTGCATTAAGCAGAAGCACATGCTAAAGGTGATCCTTCTGATGAGATGTCTCTTAAATGAAATATTTCTGTAGGGGTTGCATGGTGAATTTTATTTCACTCCTCTCCATTTACAGAGAACACCCATCCTGCTCTCACTCTTCACTCATTAACAGCATAAATCATGAAAATTTTAAAAGTCACTGTTGCAATCGTATTCGATAGAGAATTTAAATTAGACCTTAGAGAAAAACAGCCATGCTGCTCTGATGTTGTAATTAATTTTCTGGCGTGAAGCTGAAAGCAGGAGCTGCAGTTTGGTGGTATACCCAGTTGCCTCTGGCCCTCATCCTACTCCAACAATAGGCAGAACAAGGTTGTCTGAAAATCAGAAAGGCTGGAGACAGAAAATATTCAGGACTTAGCTCCACATCTATTCATACAAACATATATACATACACATGTATGTAGAACTTGAACTGCTTCCTGTTGCTATGTCTTTGATATTTTCTCTCCCCATCTTCATCCTCTTCATGGGTAAGAGGAAGCAGGGTCAGAAAATCAAGGAATTGTGTGTACTCATTCTGAAATTGAGTATTTTACAGTCTATGCACAATTATTAGTTAAGAAAAAATAAACAGCATCATTATCACATTACCATATAATTACTATTGTTTCCCAAGGAGTTACTAGGCAGTTACTACATTATTACAGGAAAATAAACCATGTTATTTCATGGTAACTATGCAATTAGTTCATGTCACCATAAAATGTACTTATCAAACCAACAAAGAATTCAAATGTTCCATTTTTCCTTCTTTCTTCATGAGTCACAATATTGTCCTTCTTAGAAATGACATAATGAGTCAATGTAATAGTGTAGAAAATATTCAGATTATGCTTTTTCCTACTCTTTCTTCTCTCTGGTGAGCAAATGAATACCTTGAAAATTATAGTTGCAAACAGCACATCAGAGGCAAGAGTAAGCAGATTCCACCCACAAAACAGGCTGTGTTTAATGGGAGGAGTCCTTTGGGCTGTGGTAAGAAAGGAACACCTTAGCAAAGCACCCTTAGTAATGAGATGGAATGATAAAAGGCTGAACATGGACTTTTTCTATCCTGTATTCAGTCTGAAGAAATAAAAAACAGGAACTGACAGTGTGTTCTGATTGCCAAGTTCGGCACCTCAAGTTCACAGAAAAGCTTCTGTCCTGATTGCATATACTTGAAAGAAGAAAATCTTGTGTTCTAGCATTGAAATTGTCCTAGAAGCAACAGGCCACTGGTTAAAATTGTAAGCACACTATTAGAACTTGGTGAAGACTGAGGAAGAGAAGTACACTGCACTGCTTGTCAGTGCCAATGTGTCTTTGCAGGCAAAGCCACATTTACAGTCATCTCTTTATGTAGCTAATTGCTAGCTGCTGAAAATAATGAGAACAGGTCTATTTACTGCAACTAATTGATTTCCAATCTTTCAAAGTTAATTGAGTAGAACCAGTCATTCCAAGCTTTCTTTGAGGCATGTTTTAATGGGCTCCGAATTTAAGAAATTAATGGACAGATTAGCATAATTTATTTTCACATTTGTTATTTTTCTAGAAATAGTTTTAAAATTCTCCTGGGAAAAAAAGCCCTATTCTGATTCTATTTCTCAACTGATTTATGTGTCTACATAGTATTCAGCCAACTCCTGTCATTAAATTCAGGGAACAGTTCCACTCCCTCAGTTTTCTGAGAGTAAATCGTCCCACTGATCATCTGCACTTACTAAAGTGTCTGCATTCCACTAGCCACCGTCTTCTGCCCATCAGATACATAGCGAGAAATTATGATTGTTTTCTCATATGTAGTGTGTTTGTATTTATATGCACACTCCATAATGTATAACTGTATGTTACTTTTGGAGAGTGTAGACTGAATGGAATCTAGGTCCAATCTTTCTATTGTTATATATGTTTGAAGATTATTTAAAAAGCAAAATGCTGTCTATGAATGTAGTTAGGGAATGGAGAATTTGCAAGACTACATATTCCACAAAAAAGGAAGAAAGCAACTAATTTTTTTTTCAGTGATGAAGTTTCAAATGGTTTGATTTCAATGGCTGCCAAAATGAATACACACATAGTCTATAAATATATGCTATATAATATTACATGTTGAAAGAATACATTATAAATTAGATAATATCATATTGTTTTGAGTTTTTGTTTGTTTCAAAACAGAGTCTCACTTTGTAGCTCTGGTTGTCCTAGGAGTCACTATGAAGACCAGTCTAGCCTTGAACTTACAGAAATCTGCCTAAAACTGCCTCCCAAGTGAGGAGACTGAAGTGTGTAACACTATACCCAGCTTCATGTAATACTTTAAAAACACAAGATAATAAGGTACTAGTAATTTTTATCTCAGAAATGTAAGATTCAGATTTCTTAAGGGCAGATGCAAATAGAACCAATCTAGATTCTTCAGTCATTAGAGCATGGCTGTAGTGCTTTTCCTCTTATCACACTTATCTCAGCTCCCACCTTTTCTTATTTTCAACCTTTTAGATCTTTTGTTATGTATACAACAAAGTTGACTACCACACTCAGGCTGGGGTCAGTAGGAACAGAAAGAAGGCCCATACCTTTAGAAGTATTGGCTTCACTCTAATTGTAGAGGTCCCTCTGCCAGTACAAATTGTACCCAATCCTTGTGACATGCCTAGAGTGGATTTTCTCAGATGCTAAAGTAAGGTGATTCTCTCCATAGGCTAGAGAAAGAAAGAGAGCAAAGGCTGTAGCTAGGTATCACTCCACATTACACTTGTGAAAATTACAAAAGAAACAAGATTTCTGTGTTGTGGATAGCCTCAGCCTTGTATTTTGATCCTAGTTCCACCCTCCTAGGAGGGGCTGCAGAGGAGGATTGAATCTGTACACAGGTGATGTCTTGTAAACCTTCTGTCCGATTAAAACCTGTAAAATAAAGGCTAGAGCCAGAGATAGGGCGGTAGAAGGGGAGGCAGAGAAAAAGGCTTAGGGGAGGAGAGAGTGAGAGGAATTCGATATAAAAGGTAGAACAGAAGCAGAAAGAGAAGAAGAAGGAGAGCAGAGGGAGAAGCAGGAGGAAGCAGAGTAGAAGGAAGCCGGCAGTAGAAGCAGAAGCCAACGAAGTAGGAGCCAGAGCTGGGAGGACAAGCACGCGGCCTGGAAAAACCACAAGTTATAAGGGATCTCATAGCCGGGATTGATTAGAGTAGTGTAGTGGTAAATCTGCCCAATCTAGGCGTGCTATTTATACCATAATTATCGAGTTGTGTCTTTCTTACTGGTCTCATCGGGTAGGAGATTTACTGCGACAAATTTTGGGGTCAAATAACTACTTCTACTACATCTCTGCTCACATAGATGCTAGGTTAACGGAGAGAGCCACCCTGACTCTCCACAGCCAAAGAAGAAAGCCAGTATATCACAGTTCTCACTGAATGGCACTTCAGAGGAAGGAATCATAGCCATCTCATGAAGTTAATACTGTGTGTAGAGTGACATTTAAAAGTACAATTAAATTGCCTTACTGGTAAGCCATACCATGAGTCTTAAAATTCTCAAATATAGTTGTTACCTGAGTGTTATGATTCTATCGGTTATCATGCTATACTCTATTGAATAGATGAAGGTGAAGTCTCATGTTCTCTTGTGACCTATTTTTCTTTTTCTTTTCCATGTAAATGTCTGATTCTTTTTATAAATAGTATATGTTATTGTTTTTTTTAAGTCAAATACCTCAGTCTTTGTGAATATAGGCTCTTGATCATGCTAATTCAGTTATCTCTCACTGGGGTACATCTTCTTCCTGAATCAATGTTTTAATATGTCACCCCAGCTGCCATCAAATTTGTGATCCTTCTGCCTCAGTCTCCTAGATACTGGGATTATAGGTTTGAGCCATCATTCCTGACTCCTTTTCATTTTCTTGTTTGTGTCTTTAAATATATACAATCCTTATATATAAATTACTTATTTATTTATTTATTTATTTATTTATTTATTTATTTATTATGTTTAATTGGGGGCACAACGTATGTGGAGGTCAGAGGAAAGCATGAACAGTCAATTTTCTCCTTCTCCTATGTGATTCCCTAAGAATTTGCCCCTGTATTCAGTCTTAGGAGCAAGGGCTTTCTTATTGAGCAATTTTAATAACCTAATGATGGCATTTGAAATACAAAAGTTTTTCACTGTGATAATGTCCAAGTTATCTGCTTCTTATTCTTCTCGAATGATCAAAACTTAAGAAATCATTGCCTAAGAAATCATGAAGATATACACCCACATTTTCTTCTAACAATGTTATAATTTTAATTCCCTCATTTGTCTATGATCCACCATTGTATTTTAAAATGCTATGAAGTAGGGACTAGTTCCAGTCTTTACCTGAAATACCGCTTGTCCCAGCATACTTGTGGAAAGATGATTCTTTTACTAGTGGGTTTTTTTGGCACCTTCATCAAAAACAATTGAGCATATTTTTGGCTTTCAGTTCTGTTCCATTGATGAATATGTATATCCTTATGCCATCTCCACACTGTGTTGATTACACTAGGTTGTAAGTAAGCTTTGAAATAGGGAAATGCAAGTCCTCCAACTTTGTTCTATTTCAAGTTGTTTTGGCTATTTTGAGTCCTTTGCTTTTCTATATGAATGTTAGAATTAAACTTGAAGATTTTTTTTTCCAAAATTATATCTGAAATTCAAAGGTATGTTAATTCCATAGAACAACGTGCAGAATATTGTCTCACCAGTATGAGCTCTCCTACACATGAATGTGTAAAATTTGTTATACTTATTAGATCTTTTTAAAATTAATTTAGTCACATTGTAGTGTTCAAGTCTTATATATTTTAAATTTATTCCTGATGTTTTAGACATGTTTCTGCTGCTTTTTACCATGAGCTATTCTGATTTCACACACTTTTCATAATGGCTTAGGCAACTTATAAAAGAAAGTGTTCAACGTGATTATGGTTTTAGACAGAGTCCATGATGGTAGAGTAAAGGAACTGCCGAGAGATCACATTTTGATCAGCAACAACAACAGAGAGAAAACAACAGGGAACTTTGCTGGCCCTTTGAAAACTAGAAGTATATAGTGACATATCTTCTCAACAAAATTGCACATTTGTTTTTATTTCTTTTATTGTGCTTTCTTTTTCATTGTATACCTGGATAGAGGTGATTGCTGATAATCACATCACAGAATCAATATTATACTATTATCTTGAAATCACCACTAAAGAAATTAGTGCATTAATTTTCTATTTAGCCTCAGGAATATTGTTTAGACAAGGATAGAAAACAGTCACATTTTTTTCCAAAATATCACATGTATTATTAATACCTCAGTTGCTAATATTGATCCCCTCTGAAACATCTTATTGGGTCTTTATGGTTTGCATGATAATTCACAGCATTGTCTTCCAAGGTTTTCCTATGTTTAAAGAGTTAACTACATTTCTAATCCAAAGTAACAAAGTCATCCACATTCCTTCAAAGAAATCCATAATCAGGGCTGTCAGAGCAAGCCTTGTCCCTTGTACCAATTTCTGTTTTACTTATTTTTCTACTGCTATGATAAAACACCTGATCAAGGCAATTTCTAGAAGAAAGTGTTTAATTTGGTTGATGATTTCAGCGAAGTAGAAGTCATAATGATAGAGCAAAGGAATAACTAAGAGCACACATCTTGTTCCACAACCACAAAGCAGAGGGACACACCAGGAATCACATGCATCTCTTGAAATCTCAAAGCTTACATCCAGTGACACACCTAATCCAACAAGGCCACACCTCCTAAACTATCCCAAACAGTTCCATCAACTGAAGACCAAATATTAAAATATAAGTCTATGGGTCCACTATCATTCAAACCACCAAATCTGTCTTGTATTCTTCTATCATGCTGGTAAGCAGAATTTTTTTCTTGATTTGATTTTCTAGTTGCTCATTGCTAGACAAGGCCATGCATTGTGAGAGCAGTATGACTGGTATACCACACCTACATTAAAGACATTTTTTAAAAATTCAGTTAATGATTATGTTAAACTTGATAGTAATTGTGTATTCTTCTATTTCTGACTTATAGAAAAAAATAACTCCAGATTTTTAAATTCTAGCTCTAGTTTCAGTATAAATACAGCTACTAGAATAGTTTCCCACATTCTTTATTCCAGCCTTAACTATCAGTTGACCATTTATCATCCTAGCTCCCATGAAAGCATTGGTAAAGCAGGCAAATGCCCTTGTCTCCTTGAAACTCAGTTTTGTCATGGTCAGAATTGATCCAAAATTTGAAGAAGGAAAAATAATCATTAAGGATCTGTAATCTTAGAGCAAAATTGGAATCATAGCCTATTTGGTGAACATCACCCACCTTCCCAGCTTCTGCTCCTGCTCTTACCACCTTATGTGAGATGAGTGGCAGGGCTCATTCTGTCCTTGAGGTTGGCTCCTGCTCTGTCTTTGTGGTTAGCTCCAGGACCAGGTCACACCTGGTCTATTGTGCTGTCTGGCAAGGTACAAGACTCAATTTACCAAGTGCTGAGATGATGTGAGAGATGGAGCCAGCTCTGCAGAGTTCTGAATTCAGTGATAGGTGTGTCCAGTTAGGCACAGCCTCTGGAACACACATGGTCCCCAGTGGCTACTCTGACTAGGAACATTACCATATATTTTAGTGGTAATATGGGCCACAGACATCAACACTGACCTTTGTTGCTGTGTATTCACAGACTCAGAAAGTCCTTCAGAGTCAGCTAAAGAACAGCACACAGTAAATAAAATAAGTACAGTGGAAAACAAGGGGAATAGGAGAATACAGACCAGGCCATTCAAGTTTCTTCAGAAATTTCTAGGGAAAGGCAGTCAACTGAGCTAAACAATCCAAATAAATTACTTCATTTCCTGTTGCACAAAGTCCAAGTAAAAAGGCATTTTCAGCACTTGTGCTTATTGATGATGTATCCCAGGCCTAGATAGGGCAGTACATAAATCAGCCAAAGTCTAGGGAGCTACAGAGGTAGGACATTCCCCCTGTGTTTGTCTAAGTGAATGCAAAACCATACTTGAGATACACAGGGTAAAAAGGACTATAGCAGTTAAAGTTTAAAATGAACAAACATAATCATGACAAGCCTTAGCAATCATATCAGAAGCAGGAGCTAGGAGATGAGGTCCAGAATCAAAGACTTCTTTTGGCATTCTGCCAGAACTAGAACCAAATCCCAAGCCTGCAGAAGGGCTCAGTTCAGATTGGAAGCTCGTGACCATTTGAAAACATATTAAAAAGGTGAGAAGGTTTGCAGATCAACATAAATGAAACCAAAGTAGCCTCAAGAAATAAAGTAGCCAGCAGTGTCCCAGGCCATTGAGATTGCATTGAGACTTTATTTCTCAGAAAGACTTTCAATAAGGCAGTTGAAAAATTCTATTCCCTTGGTGCAGACACTATTGACTTTTCTTTAATCAATTTCATTGAAGAATATACACAAAGCTAGATCTAGCTAGAGGGTACATCTTGATGAATTTGACTCTTGAATACCCTTCTGTACCTCCATAAACAATGTACAGAATTGTTCTAAACCTCCCAAATATTTCTCATGAAATGAATGAGGCCTTGTAATTAATATTAATAATTAATATTGCTCATTTTTAGTGAACTGCAATTTTGCTTAAGAGTTTTATTCTTGGTCTGAATCTATTCCAATGTATCAATTTGTTATTTTATATTTCTCAGATACTGTGTCCTATTTCATAAACTTCTCTGTGCTTAGCAGTGATAAGGAAGCCTTCATATTTTATTTCTAGAAGTACAACTGCTTTTGTAGCTCAAATCCATACAAATCTTAAAATCTAGCTATTTATCAGTTATGAAATTAGATAAGGAATAAATTCTGTTCAGCTCTATAATGTCTAAGATTTCACAACGTTAATATGCCATACATTGTGAACCAGTGAGATGTTTCTTACAAAATTAAACATGCCCTTAATATGTATCCTGTCTTCTCATAGGTATTTACTCATTGCTGTGTTAATATCAACGACCACAAATTAGAATCACCTAAGTAGTCAGCCTCACCAAACAAATTGTCTTAATTGACTTAATTATATGGGTAGACACACCTCAAGTATGGACAGTACCTTCTGGTAGCAGCTCAGATAAACAGGTCTATAGCAGGAGCAGATTAGTTGCCTTTTGCTCATTTGGCTTCCATCTCTCGGCTCAGTCCATTTATCCTGTGGCTGCTGCTGCTGGTGATTACTTCACTGCTGTCAGAACTAACATTTCCAGACTTCCATCATTGACTGAGGGCCAATGATTCTCAAAGAACCCTCCAGGCTTTTGGCACCAGATTGGGACTGCTGAGGCCCCCATCCTCATGAATTAAATAATGACCAGGCTTTTGGCATATCCAATGAGAGACAATCACTGTAGGACTACTCTGACTGCTGATATACCCAGCCTCAAGGACTAAGCAACATAGGATTATCAGACTCCCAGGGGTAATTTTTAAATTTTATTAATAATAAAATGTGAAACTTTTTAACAATTTATTTTAATATATAATTAAATATATGACATAATAGATATGATATATAGCATATTATATATTTATACATATATTCATCATAAAAAATTTGTTCTTCTAAATAATCTTGACTAACATTTCCTTAAATGAAATAAATTTTATGTTCTTCTGAAGAATTATACATAAATATTTTCAGTTTTTGTTTTTAATAATCAGCAATAAATATCCAAAAGTCCTGAATTCATAAATAATTAGATATAACCACATACTGAAGTAACACACAGAAATAGAAAGTAACATTGCCTGAATTAAATTAATCTTAAAATAAATATACAAAATATAAACCTGGTATAAAATGAGCCTGCTGTATGATTGGATGTGTTATATTGCCTTTCCTTTTCTTCCCTTTCCTTTCTTTTATCTTTTCATTTATTCTTTTTTAATGCAGATAGTAGTGAAATAAAGTAGCTTAAGAATTAGCTAAAGACGGCCAGTGGTGGTGCACCGCTGTAGTCGCTGCGCTTGGGAGTCCGAGGCGGCCGCCTCTCCTGAGTTCGAGTTCAGTCTCTGCTGTGAGTCTGCCTCATAGCCCGGAAAAAAAAAAAGCTAGAAATTGCTCGGAGATGGGTCAGGCCATGGTAAGAGAGTTGGATGAGTATACTAGATTTCAAGAATGATGAAATGTTCATTACCTTGAATATCATGACCATTTTATAAATATATACATATGTTAAAACTTATTTAAGAATATATACTTAAAATACATGTGGCTGACTATAGTGCACTCTCCTATAATCCAACACTTATAAAAATGAGAAGGAACAACAGGAGTCAACAGCCTGGGACATTAGGCAAAACCCTGTCAAAACAAAACAAAACAAAACAAAACAAAACAAAACAAAACACACTGAACCTGATGGAGGAGAAGAGCAATGAAAGAATACAGGGATAGGAGAGAAATATCCAAAGAGTGGTACCACAACCTGTGTCCCAGGAAGATCTCTGAATTCAATGACAGTCTTTTTTACAGGGTGAGTTTCAGGACAGCCATGTTTACTCAATAAAAAAAAAAAAATCAAAAACAGGTATCTGTTGAAAATGTATTTGAATGAAGTACCCATGTTTTAGCCTCAGCACATAGCATAACTTGTCAGATTTGACCATGTGTTTCTCACTTTAGAATCAAGGATACAAGAAATCATTTTTATATTCTTTTTCCACATCTAAGGAAAGCTATTGAGGCTAGGTGTAGGTCAGCACTGTCCCTGGATGGAGGCCCAGAAAGGCCTTCATGTGAAGTCATAAAGGTAAACCCTGGATTGACTTGGAGACCCCAAGATGTTAGAGATATTTGAGTTGGGGGAAACCTGCCAAGGAGACCCTCTAACAGGGAGTGGAACCAGACTGATTGGGACAAGTGTGTTGCAGTTAGCAAAACTTTAAAAAGTTAGAAATCTGAAGAATGCTTTGACAGTAGTCATGGAGATATATAGTTTTATGTATGCCTAGCTTGTATTTGGTCTTGTTTGGGTCCAGTATTTCCTCATTATGTTTTCTTTCCTCCAGTTTGAAATGCTAATGTACTTTCTGTGCTTATTGTATGTTGGAAGTATGTAATTTGACTTTCAATTTTGATTTTATAGATTGTTACGGTTACAAGACTGCCATGAAGCTCAGAAGAGACTTTGGACTTTTAAACAACGTTGAGAAAGTTACAAAGGATGAATACTTTTGAAATTTGGCTGAATACATTTTTTTTTTTTTGCATTTGGATATGATGACAAGCTAATGGACATGAAGGGATGGAATGTAGTTATCTGAATAAGCACACCCCACCTCATCTAGCTTCATAGATTTGAATGTTTGATTATTAGAGAATGGTACTACTTGATAGGCATTAGGATGTGGGGTCTTGTTAGGTTGTTGAAGTGTGTTACTAGGATGAGCTTTGGGATTTTAAGTGCTCAAGGCAGGCCAACTTGTGTTATAGAACTATCTGTTCCCTCTCCAGCACCATGTCTGCCTGTGTGCATCATGCTTTCCCCACCATGGTGAGAAGGACTAAACCTCTGAATTTGAGGACACACCGACCAAGTGCTTTCCTTTAAAAGAGGTATCACTGCCATGATGCCTTTTCATAGCAATAGAACATTGACTAAGACACCAAGCCTCAGAAAATATAGGAAATATAAATTATTTTTTCATTCTGCCTGATCACAATGGAACAGATATAAAATCAACAGCAAGAGAAAATTGAAAACACATAGAAACGCATGAAGACCAAACAACATACTGTTGCATGATAAAAGAATCCTAGAAAAAAAAATGAAGAAGAAAAATCTAAAATTCAATGATTTAAATGAACTAAAAATATAACATAGTAAACATGTATAATATGATGAATGTAGTCTGAGTAGGAAAATTTATACTTCTAGAAATCAGAGACATTGCAAATAAACAATGATACAGCTTAAACCTCGGGGGGGGGGACAAACCAAACTCTGTTCTGTAGGCATAAAAGTAAATATTAATATCATGACAGAAACGAATTAAATGGAAATGACAACAAAATTCCAAACAACCAATGAAACAAACAGTTTTTGAAAATGCAAACATTATTGACAAACTCTTAGTAACTTAAAGGAAAGGGAACAAACAAATTAATAAAATGCATGATGAAAGTAGAATGATTGCAACAAAACTAGTGAAAATAAAAAACAATATTAGACAATATCTTAAACATATATTGCAATAAATTGGAAAATCTAAGAGAAATTATAAATTTCTAAATTCACATGTTTCATAAAAATTAAACCAAAATGAGATAAACAAATTTCACAGATCCATAACAAACAATAAGACGAAGCAGTAGCTAAAAATCTCCCAACTATGAGGTCCAGGCTCAGATATATTTACTAGTGAGTTCTTTAAGATCTTCAAAGAAGAACTAACATTTGATTCTCAAATTACTCCATAGAATACACTAAGAAGACTATTATTAATTCTTTTTGTAAAGCTAGAATTACAGTGATTCCAAAAGGAGACAAAAGCTGAACAAAAAGGAAATTGTGAACCAATCTTCATGATAAACTCAAGCACAAAATTTCTCTCTCAAGTAATTTTACACTGAATTGAAGAACACATTAAAAAGATCATTCAATATAATAAATTTGGCATTACTCCAGAGATGCAGGAATGGTTCCATATATATAAAATAATAAATGTTACAAATTTCACAAATGGCCTCAAGGATGGAAAGTAACATTATGAAACCATATATGAAACCGTATATGAAACCATATGAAAGTATCATTATTATAGGATTAAAAAATTATTAAAAAATCTTGAAGAATTAAGAATATAGAGAACATTTCTCAGAGTAATAAAGACTATAATGACAAAACTAAAGCAAACATTATATTAAATAGGAATTAATTTAAGAATTTCTACAAAATCCACAAACAAAATGAAAGTGTCAACTTTCTCTTTTCTCAGTTCAAAGTCTTAGCTAGAACAAGACAAAAGAAACAAAGGAAAGTGGGATAAATTGGAAAAGTAGTCAAATTGTCTCTATTTGCAGATGATATAATTCTATACATTAGAGCCTATAAAGGCTACACCAGAAAACTTTTAGAACTGATAAACACTTGCAGCAATATAACAGGATACAAGATTAACATAAAAATATTAGTCTTCCTAAAAGTCAATGACCAACAGACTTAGAGAGAAATCAGAAAAACAATTCCATTCATAATATCCAAATACACAAAACAAACAAGCAAACACATAACTTAATATAAATTGTACCAAGAATGTGAAAGACTCCCCCCCCCACAAAATTCTAAAACTGGAAGAAAAAATTATAGAAGACACTAGAAGATAAAGAATCTCCTTTGCTCATTGGACCAATACTGTGAAAATAAACATCCCATTATAACAGTATACATATTCAATTTAATCCCAATCAAGATTCCAGTGACATTATTCAATTAAAATAAAACCCAAAAAACTCAAATTCATATGAAGACAAAAAGACCCTTGATAGCCAAGGCAATCCTAAGCAAAAAAAATATGTAATTTCAGGTTATACTACAGCACCATAGTAACGAAAACAGTTTGGTACTAGAAAAAATAGATACATAGCTCAATGCAACAGAACAGAGGATACTAACAGAAAGTCATATAACCAAGGCTACTTGACCACCTGGATTTTGATGAAGATACCAAAATTGCACATTGGAGAAAAGACAAAAACAAACAAACAAATAAGCAAAACTGGTGCAGAAAAGCTGGACATTCAGAGGTAGAAAAATGAAACAAGATTCTCATCTCTCACTCTATAAAAATCAACTACAATGGATCGAAAACCTCAATATAAAACCTGAACCTTTGGAATTGTTAAAGGAAAAATTAGGACACAGTTATCAGATATTAAAGGCTTAATTAGAGATGACAGCAAGGAATGAAGCAGAGGAGAGGATGGGTTAACCAAAATTAAGATTGTATGAAAAAGCTTTATGGAAATTTATTACTTTTCAAATATTAAAAATAAAATATGTATCTGTTTAAAAAGGGTTTGAATAGCAGTGTCTTGTACAGATGGACAATGATTTCTCCAGAAGGTATAATTCTTAAATGAAAAACTCAGTGTCAGTCATTGTGATATCTCCCTACAATTTATTAGTCAGAGAGATCTCAGAGATCTAGCAAAACAACATAGAATGCGTTTCCTAGCGTTACCCATTGTAAGTAGATGGTAGGACACAACATACTTGGTTTTAGGAAATACAGAAATTTAGCTAGAACTGACTAGCAAAATTCCTTCCTGCTAACTAGCATCAATGGACTTACCCAGAATTGAACCTTGTGTGTAACATCAGCCAGGAAAGCTGTGCCTACTGGCATAATAGTGGTCTGGTTTTTATGGTGTAACATTGCTTTTTGATTGATGTGAGGGTTCATCTACAGGAGGTAATTCATGTTTAGTACTGCAAACCTGTTCAAAAGTCCTGGTGATGTCACAGGCCACAGTGTGGAAGCCACTGCTCTTATTTTGCTAATTGTATGTGATTTTCTTGTTAGATTGTTTTCCAAATGTTTTCAATAATTCCAGGAGCAGTGTGGCTGCAAACTTTCATTGGAAAGTCTTTTTTATTCTTTCCCTTTTTTCTTTTACAGTGAGTAGAGGTCACTTAAAAGATCCATAATTAGGTAAATGAGGAAAGAGTAATTGATTTTTGAATAATACATCTATATCTCTCTTCAACACTCAGAAGACATTGTGGAAGAGGAAATGAAGTAGGCCCATGCAGACACGTGGAATTGAGTTTCCATGAAGTAATTTTATTGACGAGAATGGTGAATCTGGTGTGCTCCCCCCAAAAGCCAGGAGGGGTTTCCTTATATTGGGGAGAATCAAGGGGAGGAGATAGGGAGGGAAAAACTTAATTACCTACGTCCCCAGCCTCATTAATATGCAAATCTCAAGGCAGAGGGCTCTTAGGCATGCCCCTTACCATGTCTTACGTGACTTAAGGGTACAGGTGAAATGGAGAGGGCGGGTCTGGGGCCTGGGTTTTGGGGGTGTGGACACACCTGCAATCTCAGGGTTTCCAGGCCAATGGCAGCCCTTCCATGGCCCAACAGTTAGGTTTCAATGCTTTTCACATAATTCCTGCTGGTACTCATATAATCATTTCTAATTAAAATCAGTGGTTCTCAAAAAGAATACAACTAAAATAAGTAAAAGAAAATAAAGCTGAAAGAAAAAAACAGAAACAACAGTGAATGGGAAAAAGGTTGGGAAGGCAGGAATCAGTGGGAATGGAGAATAGCACAGTTATAGGAAGAATATGACCAAAGAACACTATCTTCATGTAAAAACTAATAAAACAAATTTAAAAGAAACCTTTTCCAAATAGATAGTAATTAAAGACATTCAGTGTCAATCTCTGCTCTACACACACACACATACACGCACATACATACAAACAAACACACCCAAAGGTGCAAACATGTGTAATACCCAAAGAAGCATATAATATATCACATACATATATGTACAAATCACATGTGCATATCCTAATATGTTAATTAACCTCCAATAAAACTCTTTCATTCATATTCCTATAATAAAACACTAAATAGTTCAGAGAATAAACTACATTTTTTTTGTAATCACATAAATGATCTATGCATGGTAAATAAAAGATATCGAAAAATAAATAGACCATAAGCCTTGATTCCATTTCCCATGAAGGTCACTAACAGGCAAAACTAATCTATTGTACAGTGAGTTAGAGCAGAGGAAACTTTTGGGGGAGTTTGCAAAGATCCTTCCAGGAGTCTCTTAGAGGATGGAAAAGCTCAACTTGATGCTTACTCACAGGAAATTTGCCTTGTGAAATTCACTGAGTTTATGATCATGTATTTTTTATAACTCTATAGTAGTGCATTGTACTTGAATTTAAAAGTTTAAAACAGGCTAGGCATGGTGGTACATGCCTTTAATCCCAGCAATCAGGAAGCAGAGATAGGTGGATCTCTAAGTCTTAGGCCAGACTAGTATACAGAGTAAGTTCCAGGACAGCCATGGCTATAGAAAGAAATGCTGTCTTGAAAAATCAAAATGTTAGCAAACAAACAAAAAAATTAAAAACAGTATAATACAAAACAAGTTGTTGAAATATAATACAAACTTGTTGAAATGATTTCTATATACATATGGATAAAAGTCAGGTATTGTCTAGTCCCAAATGGCCATAGAAGGACAGTGTGACATGTTTTCCCACCCCTGGAGCAGAACCAGCAGGGTATGGGCCTCCACAAGGGTTGACAGTTGCTAGGTGTTAGGCTTGTTTGTATAATAATGTATGTATTTTACTTTATCTTCTTCCTTCAGGAAATATTCTCCCTGCCAAGTTTATCACAGAATGTTCTGCCTACCAAGGTTAATGATTCCAGGATAATAAGAAGCATCACAAGTCTGGGAGAGGCAAGGGTGTGTCTATGTTCCTCACCAAAATCATAGAATGCTGTGACCTTCAGGACAGCCCTTAAGGCTGTGGGTAAGAACTCTGAAAACATGAGTTCAAAATTATACAATTTCTCAACTATGCAAAATATAGGGATTCAATATAAATTATATGAGGGGTTTCATGAAACTAAAAGAACAGAGTCAGTTGTATTATGAGCCAACTTGTCTAAAAGTCACAAAGGCAGGCAGATACAAAGGCAGGCATATTCTTGAGTTCATGTTCACCCAGAGACAAAGCAAATTTAGGCTCAGGTGTAGTGGGAGTTATGATCTCAAAGCCAAAACTCACCCAGCTAGCTTTTAGTCTGTACTTACAAAGGCAGGCAGATCTCTGAATTCATTTATAGATGGCTCTTCAGTTAACAGCACTGACTGCTCTTCCAAAGGTTTTGAGTTCAATTTCCAGCAACCACATGGTAGTTCACAACCATCTGTAACGGAATCTGATGCCCTCTTCTGGTATGTCTGCCAACAGCAACAGTGAATTCATATACATAAATTAAAAAAATAAATATTAAGAAAGAAAGAAAGAAAGAAAGAAGAAAGAAAGAAAGAAAAAGAAAGAAAGAAAGAAAGAAAGAAAGAAAGAAAGAAATGTGCTTGCTGTCTTTTCTAGGAGCAAAGGACTAAGGTAAAACAAATGCTGACTGGTGGAATAATCAGATTGGTGGGATAATCAAAAGGGAACCTTAGATGGGCTGTTGAACTGATATGCAAATCAAAGATTGGGCTTTGGTCTGAGAGAGCTGAGCTGTCTGGTGATGTTCAGAGAGCTGTCTAGAGCAGAACACAGGCTATGAGCTTGTACTCAAAATTTGACTTCAAGTCATTCTTTTCTGCTCCTAAACACCCTGTCCTCAGGAACCCCTCTCCAAGACAAGACTTGACTTTATCAAGTTATGAACATGAGGCATAGGTAATTTAAAAGAAGTTAAATGTTTAAAATAAACAGCAAACTCTCAGGCTAACGTTTTAGGATGCAATTGTGCTCCTTCAAAATCAAGGAAAAGCAAATGATGGGGAATCTACATTTTTTCATTTCATAGTCTTATTCTTATTCTATGCTCTACTATCTGAGGCTCCAGGAAAACTTTAAGGATCATCAAGTACAACGTGAAAATAATAACTTTCTTCTCAAAGTAGTTGAGAGGATTAAATAGAAGTTAAGTGATTAAAGAGAGCAGGGAGCAAAATACCCTCTTAGCTCTTAAAAGAAGGTTCAATAACTATTTGATAATGTTAAAACAATTTGTAATTGGAGAAAGACCACTGTGAAGGGATTATGAGACTTTTGCAAAGTTCTAGTTAATTAGTTCATTTTTCATTACTTTAATAAAATACCTAAAGCAGTCTTTACTTCTTTTAATATTGTATTAATCTTTGAGACTTTCATACTATGTATTCTAATCATATTTACTCTATCCCCAATTTCTCCCAGGTCCTTTATCTTTCCCTACCTACCCAACTTTGTTTCCTCTTTTTCTTTCTTTATATCTGTCAAGTGCAATTTGTGTTGCCATATAATATACTTGGATGTGTAGCTTTCCACTGGATCATGGTTGACTTACTAGGAACAATCTTCTTTCTAATTTATTTTATTTATTTATTTATTTATTTATGTATTTATTTATTCATTCATTCATTCATTCATTTATCTATTTACATGACTATACTGTAGCTGTCTTCATCCATATCAGAACAGGACATTTTTATTCTACTATAGATAGCTGTGAGCTACAACAGGGTTGCTAGAAATTTAATTCAGGACCTCTGGAAGAACATTTAGTGCTCTTAAGTGTTCAGCTAAATCTCCAGGCCTGGAACAATGCTTTTTAAAAAATAAAACAAAACTTTTGCTTCCATTCCCAGTACCTATCACCTGCTAATAGTTCCTTGACTTTTTGGATTTTATTTGACTTGAAATTATATGGATCTTTCAAACGCACTGACAACACTGTGTGTTCATACATGTAGCAGTTCTCATGTATCTCAAAGACACATTCCTAGTAGACACCTACTACCTCTGGAAGAAGCTTATTTATCTCCCAATTCATGGAGAGTCTAGGACACAGCACCAATAGAAGCTCAGCTCTACTGAGAACCTCATGGATCACAGTAGAAAAGAATTCAAGACAGAAATTTTATGTAAAAAGTCGAAGAGAAACAGGTTCAAAATCCCTTCCAAAGACAAACCCTTAATGGACCACATCCCTTTTACATTCTGTGGCTTCCTACACTGTCATATCCAAATACAAACTTCAAACATTCAAACATATGAACTTTTGGGGAATAATAATAGCCAAATTCTCATTGCTAGTTTGACCTAGGCCAGAATGTGTTGCAGGAAGGAAAAGAGGGAAAGAGAAGAGAGAGAGAGAGAGAGAGAGAGAGAGAGAGAGAGAGAGAGAGAGAGTGCTCAAATTGGAGATTGGGTTCTACCATTTGTAGTTTGGAATCCCTGCAGAAGAGAAGAAGAAAAAATTGGTAGGAGCCAGAGAGGTCCAGAACACTAGAAGACGATGGCCTACAGAATTAACAAAGCAGAACTCATAGGGGTTCACAGAAACTGAAGTGGCAATCATGTATCTAGCATGGTTCTGCACTAGGTCCTGTACACATATGTTACCATTTTTAACTTGCTGTTTTTTGGGACTCCTAAAAGATGGAGAGGGGCTATCTTTGATTCTTTTGCCTGCTCTTGGGACCATTTTCCTCCTATATATAACCACTGGCTTGCCTCTTCCAGTCTTGATATAAGGGTTTATGCCTAGTCTTGTATCTTCTTCAGTGGTGTTCACCTGATATCCCTGGAAAAATCAGAGAATGAATATATCTGCGACAGGCAGGGGGACTGGGGAGAGTAAATGAAGGGGAAAATGGGGTTAGGTTATATGGAAAATAAATTAAAAAAAACTCAGGTAGAATAAAATAAAAAGGAGAGAGCTATATCTGCTTAGAAAGTAGTTTGTAGTACAAGTGTACTAATGATTTTGATAAAAAAAAAATGTTTTTTTCTTGGCAGATTGGCTAACTATAATTCAAGCACATGAGAAGCTTTGATAGGAGGATTGCCTCAAGTTTAAGCTTAGTCTAATCTACACTTTGTGTTTCACTTCAGTCCAAGCTACAGATTAAAACCTGTGTCAAACAAAATAATAAATGAAAAATGAACAAACAAAATCTAATGACAACAAAACGTTCTAGAACCTCTGAAAACAAGACAGCAATTATATAGCATGTGAAATATCCAAGTATTCTATGCTATTCACATCTAGGATGAACATATAAAAGGTATATCCACACTATAGTGTGTCTCAAAATATAGGTTTACTATCTCAAGAATGGACTTTTAGCAAACATACAGCCAGGATCATGAAGCAACTTTTATTTCAGCACTTATCTATTGACACATTTAAAAGTTCCTATTCCAGTATGGCAGAGTACAGTTGCATTAACAGCCCTCCAAGGAAGAGGATCATGAAATTGAGGCCAGTCTGAGCTCCAGACAGTTCAAGCCAGTCTGAATTACCTGTCTCAAAACATTAAGGCCTGATATTAGTTGAGTTGTAGGATGCTTACTTAGAACTTACAAGGCCCTAGATTGAATCTCTATGGTCACATAAGAAGGCTAACTTCTCCATTGCTATACAGAAAATGAAAAATCCATAAATATAACTATCTCAGAGAAGGTGACATCATCAGAACAAAGAGGCTATAATTTTTCTGAACATCAAGGACAGAATTGACACACAGCCATTCTTTACAAATCCTTTCATCTTTATATGAAGATTAGGTTCGTCTGTAGCCAGATGAGGCTTAAAATCTGACTGGCCTTAGCTCTCTCCTTGTCTAACTCAGGGTTCTCTGAATTGCCTGGTGGTGAACAATTTTTTTCCTCTTTTCAAGTGGTTAAATGTGTACAAATAAATTAGAGAAAGATAAAGGAAGACCTTTGAAATGGGCATTTCAAATGAGCTAAGTTGGTGATGGAGCCTATAAGTAATTGTTCATATTTCTTAGGGACTTAGCTTTTCATGAATTCATTTCAGTGTCATCTTTCATACATATTACCGTGTTGGTTCATTAAAATTCTTGCTGCAATGCTGAACTTGGTCAGACTTGAAATGGGGCTGACAAACCTTATGTCAGCTGCACAGATAACCAGACCTTATGAAGGTGAAATTACTTTTCAGGGGCTGTACCACTCACTTGATTGATTCCATCTTAGAAGTCATATGACTTAATGTTTCCTGCTTGGGCTGCCTCTGTCATGCAAACATGGCCAGATAACACATTGTCAGGAGTGCTCCAGAGAGCTAACAGCAATCTAACATCTTTCTAGGGAGTGTGAACTTCCATCTGAAATGTGCATATTTGATAAGCAGCTCATCTTCTCTCAGTCCTTTTCATTTTTCAGAAAGTTATTCTTTTCTGAGCCAGTGAATGCAGTGGAGAGATGAAGTGGGCAGACATGCTGCTGGTTGCTCCAAACCAAAGTACATTTGACATCAAGGTATCTGTAGCCTATGTATGTCTAGACACAGAAGACAATCAGGCAAGGAATGATGTGGTGAGTCCACCATAGTGTTTGTAAGGGCAATATTCCAAGGACTCAGAAAGAAGATGTAATATGAAAGTTTTAGCACTGTTATTTGAGAATGTTGGCTTAGAGTCATTTAACAATCTATTGGCTGCTGCAATGTCCAGGCTAAAATACAAACCTCTTCCCTGTTACTGACCTGCTGCATACAAATATTTCCTAAGTCACACAAAGAAACACATGAACAAAATTATATGAACTCCATAAGAAAATTACTTTTTATCAAAAGGGTAAGCCCAAACCCAAAGCGAGCTATCAAGAACAAGTAAGTAGGAACTTCACTTAGTGTTTCTTCTACTGTATGTAGTAACTGTCTTATCTCATCTGCTGAGGTTTGGTCCCACAGTATTTTGTGATTGGTCAGTTTTTTAAAAATTGTATGAAGGAAATAAGGAGATTGGGGAAAAGTTAGCTGCTCTAAGACATCACTTCTGTAAATGGCAGTGAAGCCTTTGCATAAACAAAAGTTTTACCAGATGAAGAAATTAAAGGATTTGCATACAAGTTTTACTAAGCTGGGGAGATTTATGGAGTATTGGTCCTTGCTGGGCTAGCTATCTTTGATAGGAGAAAAAAATAGCAATTCACATAAACCAGAATTTTAACTCTAGAAGTACACTGATTCAGTCAGTGGGAAATGACTTGGCTAGCATCTATTTTAAGGGCCTGAGTTAGATATCTAGTAGTAGCAAAGTTGAGAAAGGGAGACAGGGCACAGAGAAAGGGAGGGATGAAGGAGAGGGAGATTGAAAGGTAGGAGATAAAGGAAAGCTGAGGAATAGAGGTAATAGGAGGGGAAAAGCAGAATAGGAGAAGGAAATGACAGAGAAGAAGAAGAGAGGAAGGGAGGAAAGTTAGTTTCAATGGTTGAAAGTAAGACCTTTACCAAAATTTAAAGCCAAATTTGAAGCAAGCCAGGAGAATGGATCTCTGGCCAGAACCATCTCTGGGTTATTTGAAAATGGCCATGAATATATTTGCAGGGATTTGAAAAGGCAAACCCCATAATTCACTGCCTTTCCCATCAGGTCCAATCAGGAGCAAACATATATCCTGATGTATTTCCTGCCTATGTACTTCCTGCCTACACCCAACCAAGAACAATAATTCTTTCTCACATATTTCCTGCCCACATACCTCCCACCCTCATGATCAAGCAGAATTGATGGCAGAGGGGTCAAACAAACTCAGGACAATCTGGAACTTATTTTTAACTGTAAACAGAACTCTTAGCCTACAAGGTATATTTTCCTTGTTTTAATCACATGGGAAGAGGAGGAGGAAGAGGAAAAGCATGAGAAGAAGAGGAGGGGGGAAAGAGGAGGAGAGGGGAAAAGGAATAAAAAGTGAGGAGACAGAGAAAGTGGAAGAGGAAATTTTATCACTGAAGGAATATATAAGCCACTCACCTTCATAGCCCCATTTTAGAAATGAAAAAAACCTAATCTCAAAAAGAAGCTAAACAGTTCACTGAAAAACATCAAACTAGTGAGAGATATAATACTAAGACTAACGTCTCTAAACTCAGCTTAAACCCTCCAGTGCTTCTTTGTATCACATAGTCCAGAAGTCTGGTTTCAAAGGGAATGGAAAAGCAAGACCAGACTTACATGTAATAAACAGCACCTCTTTCCCAATCCAGGTTTTTATTCTACCCCCAGATAATTTTTTTATTGAATTTCACACACCACAGATTGTGAGCTCAGATATGTCATTGCTTTTTTCATGGAAATTTAGTTTAAAAGATGACAAAATATTGTTTCTTTCTGCTGGTGATGAAACCAAGAATCAGAAAAGTGATATGCTGTGGTCTGAAGCTAAAATAGCACCAAAGACCCATATGCTAGGCTTGGTCTTCACCACATTACTGGAAGGGGATGGAATCTTGGCCCAGTGAGGGAGCCTCTGTTTAGATGTGGGTGGGCTGCTGATGAAACAGTGGGTGCCCCACCACCTCTACCTTCATCCTCTCCACCTGAGTGCTTTCTGCCACTACAAAGCACCTTGCACAACCCCTAAATTGACAAAAAAAAAAAAAGTCTTTTTGTTTTTTATAAGTTGACAATCTTAGGCACTGATTGCACAGAAGGCTGGCTGACATTATAAATGACTAGTACAAAGTTACCTAGCACCTAGCAAGTACTTGGAAGATCTTGTTTGAGATAACTGAGATGGATGAAGATATTAAATGGGCACGCAAAATTATTTGTCCAGATTGCACAACAGATAAGATAAGAGGAAGGTAGAGTTGCAGAAAGAAGCTCACGAGAGGAACAAAATCCGTCTTCTGAGAGGAAGGAATCTCGAGAAAATGCATTTATAAGATGCACTCTAGATGCTATCTATGGGATATTATCCTAATTGGCGATTGATGTGGCATGGGACAGCTCATTGTGGATGATTCACATCTTGTGTAGGCGGCCTTGGGAGTGGTAAGAAAGCACACAGAACCAGCTATGGTACAAAGAAAGTAAGTAGCACTATTGTATCAACTCTGTTTCAGCATCTGCCTCTCAGTTCCTGCTCAGTTTGAGTTCCTGCCCTAACTGCTTTTGATGGTTCACTGTTATGTGTAAGTGTAAGCAAAGAAAACTCTTTCCTTCCCAACGTGCTTTTGTCATGAAGTTTCATCACAGCAATAGAAAGTCTAAGTAAGACAACCAATCAAGCTATTACATTTTTAACAAAATATTTCCATCTTTGCTGAGCTACCTTTTACAGGTCAAAAAATCATATCCTCAGATTTATTCATAAAACTCATACTCTGACTAACTTCTCACACTCCCTCTTGCCGTCTGCTCTTTGGTAATCATCTGGTACCCACATGTAAATAGAACCATGCAATTGTTTTTCTATGTTTGCTTTATTTCACCTCCTTTGAATTCATCTATATTGTTACAAATGACAGGGTTATTTACTGTGTTGAGACTAAATAGTATTCCTTTACATGCCATGTTTTCTATACCCACATGTCTGTTGAAGGAAGCCTGGGCAAAGTCCTTATCTTTGCTTTTGTGAGTAATTACTACAGTCAATATAGGGCACCAGTATCTCTTTTATATATTAATGTCATGTTTGCCTAAAGTGAAGTTTTTCAGGTAATGAAGTAAATTTGTTTTAAACTTTTTATAAGCCTCTATGTGTTTCTATAACAGTTGGACTAATTTGCCTTCTACTGAAAACAGAAATTCTTCCTCCCAATATCTTTACATTTACCAGTAAATGTCATTGTATAGATGTCACCATTTCATTGTTGTTCTGATTTGTAGTTTTCTGATGATTAGTGATTTTTGAGCATTTTATCATATATTTGCTTGTCAATTGCTTTTAAAAATTAAAAAAAAAATCTATCCAAGTCTTTTAATCATTTTAGAATTAATTTTCCTGCTATTGAGCAGTTTATATTTCTGGTATATTTGAATATCATTCTTTATCAGTAAAATAGCTTGCAAACATTCTAACCTATTCTATATATTTGCTCTTTATTCTTTTGGACGTTCCATCAGTGTGCTCTCAGAAGCTTTCAATTGAGCCAATCTCATACATTCATTTTTGTTGCTACTACCTACCATTTAGGCCAATATCCTAAATCAAGATTGACCAGATGAATTTAATAAACAATATTTTTGTTACATATTTTTCTAGTTTGAGACCTTACATTTAAGCCTTTAATCAATTTTAAGATGATAATTTATATAGTATGAGTTAGTTTTATACTTAGGCAGGAAAATATAAGATTTTTCATCTATGTTTAGTTAATTGTTTTTTGTCCAATTGATGCTTTGTTCTTGGCATGTTCCTCAAAGATCAGTTGACCCATTGATTTATTTCTTCACTTTCTATTCTGTTCACTGCCATTATCAATCATTCTATCTTCTATTATCATCTCTGTATTTCATTCATATATATACCAGAACTTTGCTGCTTTGATTGCTAAAGCCTTATAATATGACTTTTAGATCATTATTAAAATGATTTAATGTGTTCTTAAAGGACTTAAGGAGAATTCTGGAGCCAGTGAGGTGGCCCAGCAGATAAAGCAATTCCTGTGTCGGATAGACAATCTGAGTTTGATCTCTGGAGCCCACACTAGAACCCAAAGACAACTGGCTCCTAAAAGTCGACATCTAACCTTCATACCATCAAGATAGTTTGGTCTCCCACACAAAGTGGTAGCTACAAGGCTTCCACATGCAGTGATAAAGCAACCATCATTTTTGAGCTCTGTTTTTATAATCTTTTCTGGTGACACATTGGCCAAAATAAGTCACATGATCAAATCAGAACTCAAAGAGTAGAGAAGTAGATTCTATCTATACTTAGGGGAGAAAAAATTCCATTGCATCCCACTGAAACATGATGGATTTGACATACAGCACACAAAACAATAAATGATGTTTGAAATTGATAAATTTATTAATTAGCTTTTGATGTGTAACGAATACTTAGTATTAGTGTGTATTTCATTAATAGCATAGGCGTATTAATTTAAAATACAGATCGCAAAACAAGAATTAAGCAGTTACTGTGTATGACCCTCAATAGATACTTGAGGACAATTGGAGGAAAGATGTCTTTTAACATTATTTGAATGGATAACCGTATTGTAATGACATTTTCAATGATATTTGGCAGAGTTTTATAAGTCCTCTGTCTAAAACTATATAGAATCCAAGAGAATGTTTCACAAAGAGTCCAATAACAATTCAACAGAAATATTTTATGAAATGTGCTAAGAAGAGAAGTATTTCTCAATAAATATATTTTACATGAATTTAAATGTGCCTTCTGATGATTAATATTGTCAACTATTCAGCCTCTGGAAAAACTTAAGAAACAAGCCTCCAAATACAGCTGTGAGGGATTATTTAGATTTGCATAGCTTGTAGGCATGCCTGTGAGGGGTTATTAGGTTCACTAAGATGAAAACAGACACTTGCAAAAGGAGGATATCTCTTCTGGATTTTGGTCCTAAATTGAATGAAAATGATGGAGTTAGATAAGCTCTAATAGTTTTCCCTCATTGCTTCCTCACTAGCCACCATGACTCACCTGTCATTATGAGATCTATGTCCTTGAACTGCCAAAATAAAGCCTTTCTTTCTGTAGTTGCTTTTGCCATGGTATTTTATCAATGCAAGTGAAAAAGTAACTAAATTATATATTAAATGTTGTTTCTGGGCATTACTCGATCATATCTGCAAAAACAAACATTTGGTGATGACTTAGGTTCTGGCATATATGACAAATTACATAAATAGTAATTTTTATTAATTTCTATTAATTAATTTTTAATTTTTATTATTAGTTAATTAATTTTATTAATTTATTAATTTTTATTATGTAATTACATAAAAAGTCTGCAAGAGTCTGACATACTCAGAGGCAGATAGATGCACACAGCTAACCATCAAGCTGATCATGGGGTTCCCAATGGAGAAGATAGAGTGAAGGCTGAAGGAGTTGAAAGGATTCGTGACACCATGAGGAAAGCAACAATACCAACCAACCAGAGCCCCCAGGGTCTAAACCACCAGTCTGGGAGCGCTTAGGGAGGGACCCATGGCTCCAGTTTATATATACAAGGGAACTATATATAAGTGGGAGAAGAGATCCTTGGTCCCATGAAGACTGGGCGTCGTGGGGGGGGATATTCGAGGGTGGGGAGGTGAGATACGGGGGAGCGTGGGTGTGGGTACACCAACGTGGAGGCAGGAGGAGGGGGAAAGGATAGTGAGTTCCTGAGAGGGAGGGGGGGAAATGGGGTAAGGAGAGAACGAACATCTGAAATGTAAATAAAATTTCCAATAAAAAAAAAAAAGTATTGCACCAAAATACTAGTAAGTCCTCTGTCTAAAACTATATGGAAGCCAAGTGAATGTTTCATAAAGAGAGAATGTTTCATAGCCACTTCTTAGTGATACAAATGTCTAAAGTATAAACTTTAGAGCTACTTTGCAGGAATGACCAAACTTTCCATATGACATATACAGTTTTATTTTGACAGGGAGGGCCACCGTCCATTTCATCAGCCTAAGTCCTAGGCTCAAATCTCCTGCTTCCATATATAAAGAGTTTCTTTTCCTTGACCCAGATTTTAGTCTCAACATAACAGTCATTTCTTCAACATTAAGAGGTTTGACTTGAGATTTTCTAAGGTTGATTAGTGCCTCCAAAAAGCAGCCCTTCAGTGTCTGATCAGATAAAAGGAAGAATGCCTTACCCACATGAAGCCAGAACATCAGAGATGCACAGGTGGGTATAGTTCCTCTATTAGGCACAAATTGTCCCTCAAAAACGATCTTTAAATGAATCAGGAAAGATATGTTAGCTCTAGGTATGATGAAAGTTTTTAAACCTCTGATTATGTTGGTATTCAAAAGGAATAAAGTCAAACAGAAAAAATGTTTATTACATTTTCATGTAAAATTAAAAAATAAAATTTAAACAAACTTGTAGTCATAAAACTTTCAATTTTTCAATGATAGGAAATATTCACAATATTTAATAACAATATCTGTACTCCCCCTGAACACTTATTCTCCGGTATCATCCCCTTCCCCATGTCCTGCCTTTTTGTGTTTATAACCCCTGTGTGAATAAGTAAAAATTAAGATTTGATTTAAATAAATAAATAAACAATACAAAAGTGTACAACTATTTCAGATCACTCTAGCCTAAGAAATACTCATGTGTCTGCCCCTAAACAATATAAAAACAAACTCCTAATACCACTGATTGTTAGAAAATATAACAGCATTGCTATTTTGCCATACATGATGTCAGATTTTGTTCATTCCATTATGACCTACAAAAGGGTTGTGTTGCTGAGTCTTTACCTTTTCTTCTTGAATATAAGCTATGTGTCTTTGTGAATGTGAGAGTCTGTTTGTGAGTATGTGTATACGTGTACACGAGAGTGTATATGTCTGTGTGGATATATATGTTTGAGTATGTAAGTGCATGTATGTGTGACTGTCTGTATGAATTGGTGAGAGAAACAATGTATTTGAATGTGTGTGTGTGTGTGTGTGTGTGTGTGTGTGTGTGTGTGTGTGAATGTGCTTCAGCATGTATATGCTCAGGTCTGTGAATGTATATATGCAAGTCTGTGCAGGTGCAACCTTCAGAAATCATTTTTTATACACCATCTACATTTTGATTCAGTCAGTTTCTCTCATTGGCCTGAAATGTGCCAACCAGGCTGGGCTAACTGCCCAGGGAACCCCAGAGATCTTCCTATTCTCCCATCTTATCCCTAGGTTTATACATATATAAACCTAAAGGCCCTATACTATGACTGATCCCCCACCCTCACCCTTGCAAGATGGAATTTCAATCCTTGTGCTTCATCAGAAAGCACTATACCAGCTGTTCCATATCCCCCACCCTACATCTTCTTAGGCATCCCTGGTAACATACAACAATTGAAGCATTTTTGGCACATAGTAAGCATGCAATACACTTCTGCTCAATTTATGGACAGTTTATGCTTATTTCACAATTGGCATACCATATGAAGTAAAAATAACTCTCAATTTTCTCTTAGAACTATATGATAAATTAGTATCAGTAATCTTATAGAATAAATGCAAACAAAACGAGTCTGCAAGTGCTGTAAGTGCAGGCATTCATCTTCAAAAATCTTAGTACAGGCTGGCATTTAAACTGCTAATGTTTCAGTTTCATGAAGAGAAATGAAAGGCTTATGTGTCCAGGGAGCACTGTAGAATTGGGGACTATGTTTACAGTTTCTGAACATTTTATATTTTACAATTAGACCAAAAGTATTTGATTTAAGACATAATTTTCCCATCTTCTAGTATCTACCACTAGACCAGAGAGTTAAAAAAAAAATTCTCATTTTCAAGTGCTTTGATCCAAGAAAACCAAATGGTGAACTGCTTATAACCTCTATAAATGATGCCTGCATTGGAACTAAGCTCTGGATCTGTGATTGGCTGACTTATCTCTTATTGATAATGAGGAAGGGGTCCATGGGAAATGAGAACATCATTGGACCCCTCCTCACATAAAATGCTGATCTTCTTTCTTGTCCTGGATAAAGTCAAGATTGAAGCCACCAGCAGAAGAGGTCTTTTTTGTGTAATTGTCTTTCTTGTTGGTATTATCTGCTCCGTTTATTGGAAGCATTAGTCATATCTATGCTGGCTATGTTCCACGCAGATGAGGAATATCGACTAAGGATATTGACACTAGTGACCTGAGCTGCAAAGAATCTCAGTACCACAGCTTCAGGAATGCTAGTGGAGGAACAATATTGAATTTGGATGCATGAGAGTGGCTGTTGAGACAAAGTGACACAGCACAGCACTGGGAACTTCACAAATAAATATAAGATTCAAATAGCAAACTGTCATTTCATGGAACAGAAAGTTATTTTGGACAGTATCATAACCAAGAAATAAAACAATATTCCTACCTGCCCATCCTATTTCCACACTGGCAGACATAGTCCTTTCCTGTTCTGCACCAAACGGCCAGCTCTCTCATCGCTATTGAATGGTAGAAACCACACATACTATGGCATGTTTGAGTAACAGTTTTCTGCCTTTCTCTTTCAATATACTCATGAGGTCCAAGGTAAGAAACTTCTTCCACAGGAATAATTTTTTTCCCATGCCTCCAGTTTGAGATCCAAACCAAATATCCTCTTAGTCTCCGCTCTCAAAAAAAAGAGCAATGAAGTTATTTAATTCCTTTATTCTAATATTTTTGACTAAAAGACCACTTTCCTTTGATTCATTTTTTAAAAGCTCAGATCTATTCTGATGTACATACCTCATATTATAAAACTCAGTGGTCCACATAGAAAAAGACAACATGAAATTTGGAAGGAAACTTGAGATGTGTTCTATCTGGAGAGGGATGAGCCTTAGAGAAGGAAATAAGAGTAAAAAAATGAGTATCTTTCATTATATAAATGTATGAAATAGCTGGACAAATGACTCCATTAAAAAAGTTCTTTTACCAAGCAAGGCTTCTTATGTCATTCAGAAAATTCTTCAAATTATGTAATTAAAGATGCAAGAAAATGAAGTTGTTGTTAAAAAAAATAAGGAAATTTTTCTGGAAAATAAGACCTTGAGTCAGATTTTTTTTTCAAATGTTAAACCAGGTATCTAAGAATGGGGTCTTGTTATTTATAGATTCTGTGCTTTCCAGAAATGTGCTCCATACATCGCATAACATGCCAGGAAGAGCTTTTGTTCTATTCTTGAGAGCAAAAGAGTATGCAACTTTTGTGGGGAACAGAAGAACACAGGTTCATGCCTACATCCAGGGACTTAGCCCGAAGCATGAATCATTTATGTGATGCTGTATGTCAAGCCAATTAAAAGAACCTTCACACTGACATATTAACACATCTAAACATTCATCTATACTTCTGTGGCTTTGATGTGGATTCATAAAACACTGATACATTCTTCTGACACAGTATGAGGCACCTCAGCTATTGATATGAACAAGCTCAATAGTCACGACTTAGATGCAGATTTTATGTCTGGTAGTTCTTGTAAGTGGCATTGTGGAATGAGGTACAATGTCAAAAGTATCAGAGAGCAGGAAGGCCCTTACTTCAGGTTAGAGAATGATGACAGCTTCCAGGTCATGAGCTATTAAGATGGAGGATTGAAACAGCAAAATAAAAAAGAAAGAAAGAAAAAAGGAAGGGAGAGGGAGGGAGGAAGGAAGGAAGGAAGGAAGGAAGGAAGGAAGGAAGGAAGGAAGGAAGGAAGGGAGGGAAAGAGAAAAAGGAAACATGGAAAACATAGTCAGTCATACTGCTTGTAAATAAATGGAGGGGTCAGAGTACAGAACATGAAGCTAGAAAAGCAGACAGAAAGTTATAAGATTATATAATTTCCCCCTAACATTCTGATAAATTATTGAAGAACTCTAGAAAAAAAGGTAATGCCCTAAATATTTTGTTTTAGAAAGATTATCCTATGATAGTGTAATAGTTGCTTTTCTATTGTGATAAAATTCCACAACTCCAAGCAATTTACAGATGAAAATGTTTGCTTTGACTTATAGTTCCAGAAGTTAAGACTCCATTATGGCAGAAAGGCATGGCAGCAATTGGAAGGCATAATGGGAGGAGCATAGTAGAAGGAAGCTGAGAGATCATATATATTCAATCAGAAAATTAATAGGAATAGGAAGAAGAAGAAGAAGAAGAAGAAGAAGAAGAAGAAGAAGAAGAAGAAGAAGAAGAAGAAGAAGAAGAAGAGAGAAGAAAAAGAAAGCAAATGGGAACTAGAACAAGGCTTTTGTTCTTGAAGTCCAGCTCCAGTGTTACACTGTCTCCTGCAAGACTCCAAAGTTTCCAATAACAGCAACATCAACTGGGGAGAAAGTGTTTAAATACCAAGCCTGTGGGGTATATGTTCATTCAAATTACCATATTCCATTCCTAGACACACACTCCCCAACACAAATACCCATAGATTCATAACTGTCTTATAATACAATGTACATTACAAAAGTCCTCATAGTTTTTAACAGTTCCAATAATATTCAAAAGCCCAAATTATCTTCAGAGTCAAAGAAATAAATCTCTTAATTGTGACCTCATGCAAATATAAAAAAGCACCATGTTACATACTTGGAACATATAATGACACAGAATATACATTGTCATTCTAAAATTAAGGAATAGTGCCATAGTAAGGACATACTAAGCCAAATGTCCCCTTTTCTCCATTGGTTTGATTCAGTCTTCAAATTTAGCTAATAAAAGATAGGTTAATATGAAAAAAAATCCACTATTTACTATATATGTAAATTTTTATCAGCATGTCAACAGGGATGATTAGAATGTAGTACATGTCTTCCATCTTAATATTTAACAAGAGAAAGCTAAAAGCATTCACAAAAGAGCATAGAGTCTTATAAAAATAAATAATCTTTCAGAAGTTGAGCAAGTTTCTAAAGTTTTCATATGCAGTTATTAATGGTTCTTCAGCCTTTATTGAGGACATTGAATTCCCTGGAGAAGAGACTTGAAAGCAATTTGATTCATCATTGCTAAAGAATAATAAATGAAACTCTTAATTCAGAAACTCAGAACTTTTAGTCAAAAAAGAAATCTCCAGGAAGGTTTTGTTTCTGTAGTTGTTGAATCTCAGGTGTCTTAGGAAATCCCAAAATAGTTTTCCTACCAAGAGTAGGTTTTCAAACGGCTGATTCTGATTGTCTTAACAGGAAAGAAAGTTCCATGCAATGGTAGTGAATATGAAAATGAGCTTTAGAGATTTAAAACTTGGCATAGAAGGCAGTTCTGCCCATTGTGGTTGGAAGTAGGGCGTCAGTGTCAGGAAGAAGTCAGGCCTAGAGGTAGACATATGGCTTGGTCTAGGACTCTGGCTGTCAAATATACGTGCCAAGTAAAATGAAGGAATCTTTAAATATATAAACAGCCTGGGTCCTCTTCCTGAAGGGTCTGGTCCAGGGAACAGCTGTTCTAAAGCTCTCCAGATGACTGTATTATTCACCAATTTCTGAGGGCTTGCCATTTGGGGACAGTATGATTCTGGAAGGCAACAAATCCAGGAGGCAGGTAGCAGCCACTGCAGGCAGCAAATAAGAATTTTCCAATTTTTCTCCAAGGTTGCTGGGGTAAAAGGAGGTCCCATTCTTTGGTAAACAGAAATTTCCACATATGTGCAACTGCCTCACCTTATATACAAACATTTGCACCCTGATCTTTAGCTCCAAATGCAGAGCTCCTTTTAGTCTGGAAACATGGCTGTGTGGGAAGAGCAAACAACTGCAGGGAAGCCACTTTCCAGGGAAGGGGCACAGAGAGGGTCATGGATAAAACAGCAGGGATCTCCATCTGAAAACAAAGTGATGTGTTGCCTCTGTTATTTATGGGGAAGAGCTTCTTAACCCACAAATCCTTCCTTTGGCTAAATTCTTCAGCTAGAAATCTCATAGGGAGCAGAAACCACACTGAGTACCCTGAAGCACAGAGAGATTAATGAATACTTGTGAAGCTATCCCACCCCACAATCCAATGAATAAATAAAAGTATCCAAGGTTCCCCAGGTAAAGGAATTGTAAACCTGGCAGTATAGAGATTATAATCCTTAGAATTATAGCCCATATCTGTCTCTTAATATGGATGCTAATGAAAGATCACTGCTCCTAATGATTAGTTACCTCCCATCTCCTTGAAACTTGAATGCAATACACTGGTTGTTTGTTAATAAATATTATGTGCCTGAATCTCATGCACAGTAAAATGTAACTGGCGGCTATACATATCTATCACCTTCACAGCCTACCTTGAGGGAATAAGTACCAAAATAACTCCCATTTCCAATTTTGTTTACATACAGAACTAACGTAAAGAACAAATATGTAGAGGCTAGTGCTGGAAGGGCACAAGGAACTCAAATAGTAAGCTTGTCATACATGATTTTTAATTCATTATACAACTTCTCAATATGAACAAATGAATATGACACTTGTTATCAAATGAAAGTGCCATTGTTACAAAAAACTTATGAAATTAGATTAATCCTATTTAAATATCCTTGAATAGAGCCTACCTCTTGCTGAGCAATGCAACTTTGAGCAAGCCAATTAAATTTTTTTAAGCTTCCACTCTCCAGTCTCTAACATAAGGTCATAATTATCTCATAGGGTCAAAAGAGCTAACATAAATAACTTGTCAAAAGCTCTACTATGCATGGTCGAATACTCCTGTACTCTAGTAGCTGGTGCTAGTGTGTCCTGTGTCATCTGCCTTCTAAACTCAGGCACGTTTATTCATCAATAGAACCGGAGTAATTTCCACAGTTACACAAGCCATTTGGTACATCTAGTCATAATATAGCATGCCCTGTATATTGTAAATAATAATTTCAAATCACCCCAATTTCCATCAAACACCAACATTAAGTAATTCTAAACTTTCCTATTGCTTTTCTTCTTTTTGTGTGCCAAGGTTTCTCCACCCTTGCATTTTCTGTTTTAAGGAATATGATTCAGCAGAGGAACTAGGAAAGTATACAAAATAGCCCACTTTAGAGACTATACTAAATTTTTTATGATGTTGTGCCATATTAGGAAACAGTGGCTAACAACCACACATGTGGATACATCACAAGATCTGGTAGACATAATTTAAAATCATTTCTATTATATTTGTTACACCATGTTGGTATGGTTAGTTCTTTAATTCATACCTAGAGACTGTCTTTTCTAATAAGCATTGAGTCCTCAGTTATAACCACAAGGTCACAGCAAATAGAAAGAGAACCTTGTATCTCAGTCCTTAATTTGTATGTCTCCTGGGTCAGTCACCTACGTACCTCAGG